>QNGE01002517.1:85591-111608 GCA_008508345.1 Paragonimus westermani | reverse complement strand
GAAAACTCGCACCCCCGACCTGACAATCCACCACATTATGACTGCAACTATTGAACTGGGCATTACATACGACAGTTTGTCTAATGAACTAAGCATGCATTTAATGATAAATGGCGCACGTTATTGCCACACAACTTTACATAGATGTGTGTCGCAAAATGAAAGGCGGATGTTTGCTGAACTGTCTGCAGTGTGGACCAGAACCCATAAGCAAGCGTAAGCTCCCAATCACTGAGTGACACTTTCGTACTGATCAAGGTCAGCTCAGATAAAGGCGATAAGCACTGCTTGTGAGATTTCTGTTTACTTGTCACAATTCAGAACACACGTTAAACTGTGAGCTTTAACACGTAGTCACCCTAGAGGAGAATGAGAACCCGTAACAGCAGGAGCCCGCAGCTTATTTCGAACGCGAGAATGACAATCATACTGACGGTGAGGCATAGCAAGACAAGCAATCACCCAATTGGTTGTGTGGGTAGCGCGATTGGGTCGTTCGGGGCCAGGAAGAGAGAGATACCTGCATGCACGGGTAGACAGGTGGGGCGCGGCGACGGTGAGCGCAGGTGCCACAATTTATCGACTGACCTCTCCTGGAGTGCGCAGACGGTATGCGTTGGTCCTTCCCAGGTTGGTTAGAAATTCGTACTTCCATTCCAGGAAGGGCCGATCATGATATGTGAATGTTCGAGTGAACAGTTCATCTAGTGTGCCTTTCTGCCAATGGTTAATGATGGTGGGGGCCAGAACTCTTAAGGGGTTTCAGGATACCTCGGAAAGTTACGCGGTGGCCCAGGAAACTGGCGTACATTTGAATCCGTGACGAACGGTTTAGACACAAAAGATTAGTTTTCAAAGGGACAGCAATAGAAAGATTGTTAATGTGAAGGTCATAGCACAGTGATCGGAGTAGAAACCCGGTCAATGTCTGTCAATCACACAACAACCGTACTGTAACATAATTCAGAAAACAGCTGGCTATTATCAACTGTAGGAAGTTGTGAGTATATTCATTCTACTGCAAGCTTTCTCCTGATAAACTTTTTTTGAAGAGCCGGTTTCGTGTCCTGAACAAGTGCAGTAAGTGCACACTTGAATTCAACTACCCACGATGAAACAACAGTGGGCAAGCTGGGCTTACCTAGGCACTGAAGATGCATTCTCTGATGATGTAGCTTCAACGAGCTATCCATTGGGTGATTAGTTTCGTTTGGCGAAAGTGAAGTGCTAAATGATGTGGGCGATGCAACACCATGTACTAGGACTGAGTCCTCTCACATAAGCAAGTTTTGTTGGTTGAAAGCTTGCCGTTCACTAGGTGCTGAAAACGTATGAACTGTTGAACAAAAGGTCAGTCAGTACTACCTTAGATAAATTCCTGGATACCACACCGTGGCCCCTCCCAGTGGAACTTCAATCAGTGACCCTAACTCAGTAACATTGTCTGAATACCATCCTGAGTGGTCGTTGGCTTTATCCGTGAACGGCTTTAAGCAAACATAATGGACGTCCATCGGCTGACCAATCAGGGATTTTGGATCTTTATCAAGTGGTTTGAGTCAGACATTATGCGTTCTTTCGCAAACGGCGCTCTCCATTACCTCTAAAGTCTTGTAAGAGCAGCCAGATACACCGTCTTTTTTTGTAACCACACTTTATCCCTAAGTTTCAAGGGAGCCCAAACATTTGTGGTGGTGGTGCTCCTTCTGATACGGACGTGTGCTCTGTAAATGTGTTCTCACCATTTGATATGCCAGCCGTAGGGTGACGATCAATTTACACACATACTCAGCGACTGACTATGACAACCTGCCCGTTACCTTGGGCGTGGTTAGCGTTCGTTTGGGCGTTGTCGATTCCAGGAATCCGATAAATCTGCCGTAACAATGTATTTTAGAAACTGGACCCATGGTCAAAGTGCAACTGGCATGGTGCACCCAACTGAAACATCCATTGTCTGACAGTTGCATCGGCAACGGCTTTTGCATCAGCATAGGACAACGGTATTGTTTTACACCATTTTGTGAAACAGTCGAGCAATACAAACACGTATCGCCTACTTCTTGCCGTTACCTTTAAAGGGTATGATGTCTGCGCCAATCATACTGTTCAGATAGGCAGTATTTAGTGGCTGTAGTGAGGCCCTGTGTTTGTTCTTAGGATTTTTAAAATTACACCACTGTTCACACCGATGGCAAAGTTTTACCATTTTATGGCGTAATTCTGGTCAAGAGAGGCGTTGTCTGGCTGCATCGGCGAGTTTGTTGATTACGGCGTATCCTAACTGTCGATGGGGTTCTTCTAGAACCACTTCAACCATTGATCGTGAGACACTTCTGTAATGGTTGGTACCGTGATCAGACAACAAGAAATTTCGTTTATCACTCAGTGGTCCCACAGTGCTTATGGGTAACGGCCCTCGTGACTCACCCTCAATCTCTTTGCTCATAAATCTACTCCCTCCGCATGGTGTCTCTTGTAGATGAAGGAAGATTTTTGGATCGGATGCTTGGGCTGTTTGCCACCGTTCATAATCCGCGCTTTGAAAAGTGACTAGTGTTACGTGTTGCTTACTGCAACAGTGCATATGCATTAGCGTAACTTCTACCGGGTGAACGCTTGCTCCCGAAATCGTATTCTCGAATGATCTCCGGCTATCACACAATCTGATCCTTCGAATTATTAGAGTCAACGGAGTGAATAATAATCAGTGTGAATGGTAAACTAGCTACCAAACAATCAATGTCGGTATTGTTTTGCGGAGAACGCCAGAATTATCTCCTTCCAGGTTTTACACTTACTTCGTTCCCTCCTTTTAAGACTGCGGCTTCCGTGAGCAATCACTAACTCTTCCCCATTAACACCTTTTTGCCACATCACTGGGGTCAATATTCAAGATGCACCCACCGGCTGAAGGCAACGAATCCGCCAGTGCTTAGATAAGAGCGGAGCACAGCGAACGTCGGAGGTACTCGAATGCTGCTTCGTATTAAGTGGATCATTCAAACTGGCAATACTTCCCCCAACAGAGCATGTGGCGAGCTAGTGGTATGTGGGAACTACGAGAAGAATCTTCTGTAATATGAGGCGAGACTCAGGAAGCTACGCACTTCTTCAGTGTTTTATAGGCCAGTATGGGTATGTCAGGTCATAATGTAGCGAGAAGGCGCCCAATAAAGCACAATCTTTATTGGCCAAATCGCCAGTCACATGCAATGCGCGCTCTCTCGTTTATGAGTCATAATTCCAACCCGCAACACCCCCCGGTTTCCGTTCACACGTCGTGTGCACTTCTGACCGGTTCACGTGTGTGATCGGCGCCTTCTACCGGGGNCGTACCTCCCCGCGTTGAGGTATTCGGCCGAACGTTAGAAAACTCGCACTTCCGACATGACAATCCACCACAATAACCTGGTCAACTTTTTTCAGATCCACTTAAATAGTACCCCTTGAGATCCAGATACGCTACTTCTCTGTGCACTAATTAACACTCGTAGGAGTTGAGCGTCAGACCCACTTGCGATAACTCTCCAGAGGGGCTGTACAGGTTTTTCAGGTGTTCCTCGTTCGTCTTACGTGCACGATGACGTTATCCAGACATATGAGGTATCGGTGATAGATGGGGTCACTCAACGTTGAAATGTGGCGAGAAAATCTGACATTGTTTGAAACTTATAGCATAGCTCTATCTGCCTCCTCTACTTCCACCTGCCAATAGCCATAGGCTAAATCCAGCGTGCTGAAACAAACGGAGCTCCCCACAGGGTCAAACAGATCATTGATGCGTAGTAGTGGAAGCACATTTTCAGCGGCGAACTTGCTCAACCTTCTATAGTCAACACATAACCGTTGATACCTTCCTTTTTCAACAACGTAATAAGGGAGGCTCATGGGGAGTTTGACGGCCGGACTACTTTTTTTCAGCATCTCGCCGATCGTACTGAAAACCTCTGTTTGTAGGGCCGCGGGGGTTCTTATGTAAGGCGTATCTATAGGGAGAAGCTCTCTAAGTCTATGTTGTGTTTAAGCACGCTTGTCTGTCCCAGATGGATTTTATCCCGGGTGAACGCATTGGTGTGATTAAGAATTACTTGTCTCAGTTTGGCTTCGCTGCGGTTATCGTCGCACCATCCTGACGCCTTTGGAACTCCTCAACCTGTGATACAACATCCACCGGGGCGACCTGTAGTGTAAAATCGGATTCGCTGTGGTCTTACAGTGGTCTGAGAAGAACCGTATAGGATGGTTTGATCAGCTGACGTTTTTCCAGGTCTAGGCAGCATCCATTTCAACATTAGAGGTCAGTTCCAACCATGCAGCTAATATGATGATTTGGGGCCACCACGCACCCGTGTCGGAGCGTCTGATTGGCTACCTTCATTGCGGTTGTCACTGAACTTTGAGTACTCGTGGGCGAGCCACTAGCAGTCGTTAACTTCCAGTTACATGGCTCTAATTTGTGGCAGCCGAATCATCTAGCCACGTATGGTGTACACACACTGCGAAATGCTTTCTTATTTAGCAATCTGACGACAGTGGCATCCCCATGCCCTAACTCTATGACAAAAACCGAGGCTAAACCTGCACTGGTTGCTGATGAGAAAACATATCTTGCCATAACTTCGTTCGTCTGAAGTGGCATACCACTGCTGTCGGTACGGAATGTACGGCTAGTCTATCCAACCACGGTAAAAGGTTCCACTTCCGGATCGTTAGCGGTATTAGAAGAGGCACAGAACAGGAGAGTCTCAGTAGTACCGTATGTGACCGCCGTACCAAGTCCGATGATTGGAAAAGATATATCGTTTGTTGTGCAACGCACTGCAAACCGCTTTCGGTGTCTGAAGGTCGGCGTAGCCTCCACAACTTTCAGCGCCCTATTCAGCACAGAATGTAGCAAAAGCTCACAGTCGGTGTTCAAGCTGGACACTTCGATGACCAACACCTGTTTATCTTATTATTGGGCGGACTCTTCATCGTATGCCCTCTCAGAGAGATAACGAGGGTGCCTCAAAATGCGCTAATCTTTACACACAACTGTCGTTTAAGCTGAAACTGTTGTCTCCATTGTGCTGAGAGCATGGGCGAGTCTAACAGTCGACGGAGGTCTTAGAGGGTTGTATAGGAGAACTCTGTGTCAACTAATTTTTTATTCAAGACGATATTCAAGGCCTCGCCTGAAAGAAGACAGAGAAAGGCGATTTCACTCCAAGTGAAGGCAAACGTAGAGCTGTGTCATGTTTTTTAACCGTCGGTACGGAAATCAGAAAACAAAACTTTCTGCCGTTGGCAGGGAGTTACTGTAACTGCGGGCTGGCACAGAGAGAGGCACTCAGCCGCCCATGCCAATGTGTCCATTGCCTTTGCCACCCTGTCGGGTGTAAATTCGCCACTTGAGTTCGGACTACCTTTTGCCTCTATTCTTAGCACTTTTTCCTTGTAACCTGGCAAGGCCGCCGCATCATAGTGATCCCGTCGAGAGGAAGAAAGAGAGTTCACCAATACTAGCTTGTTGAGGACGCGTAGCTCTATTCCAAGAGTAAAAAATGGTTACGAAACATTAGGGAGCTTTACGTCACAGTCCTGTTAAGTGGCTTGTCCTCATTCGGGGTATTCTACATGGAGGGTCTCTGTAATCCGAAAGGGAAAGTCAGTGGTAAGCTGCGGTTTGGAAGCTGGCGATGCGTGTTCCCTCAGTTTCGATCTCACTTTACCCTGTGAAACGTCACGTCAAAGTACACAAGTGACGCGGAGAATCCAAAAGTACGGCATGACTTGCCTTAGATTATATGGGAAAATTGTTAATTTTCGATCACTGTAATCTGCAACTCCGTGTCGTTCAGGCACACAGTTTTTAATTATCCATCGTTTGGTGAGAGAAATATTGTGATAGCACAATATGTTGGGGAATTATCGTATTTTTACTTTGTTCATTTCCACTCATCGATGCACATTGGTTCCGAGCCAAGGGCTGCTCGTAAAGCGCTGAAACATTGAGAGACGTGTCAATAGTCAGGCGTTGTCGATCGGGAACCGTGGTGGCTAAACACTGGGACGGTAAGGCTGACCAGCTTGACCTGACCTGAAATGTGCGTACACCCACGTTCCGGCTGGGATGGTTACAGCATTGTGTTAAGTCTGTTTTCTAGCCCAACTCGGTTAACAGGCCTGCTCATTGAGTAAGTCCTTCTCTTTGGAGTCCGACTTCTGTTGCCGGACTCACACGACGTGGATGATCGGTAATACTCAGACTGTGCCAACCATACGTCCAACCGTTTTAGAGCCGTTAAATCGTGACCATGATGGCTACCGTTCTGGTACCCGAAACAGGGTCTACTCGACTTCTCCGCTCTGTCGGATGATGACGATGATGTCGACCGAGTGCTATGGCAATCCGCGTGAGCCGCGTATGTACCCAGTGTTGAAGGTCCGATTTTGCAGTCATGACTGTGTGCTCTGAGCGCCATACTAACACACACGATTTCAGTGCTCACGGCGTTCATGTTGGAGTGAACCCCCGTCTGCCTAATTAACGTGTTCAGTCATGTTCACTTTTTGCACCTGGTGGATTTGTGTTCTCTCACTCTGTTACGGGGGGCCTATTCCCATGACACACGAAATAGATATCGAGAAAGTTTATCCTAGAAAATGTGCGGCTTTCACAGCAAGCGATGACTGTAAAGAACAGGGCTAGACAAGCGGATGTATCAGGGTGTGTGTGTGTGTGAATTGGGATAAGCTAATCTGGCGGAAATGCTTATTAGGATTTCGGTCCTTGCACATTCAACCTTGTCAGATAGGCTGAAGGGGAGTAGCCAGACAAGAGACAGTCAAGCTCGTTGTCGATGGCACCAGTGTGTTGCCGTTCTGGTTCGGCTCGAGACTTGTTCTTGTCTCGTCAGGTTCTATGTGACTTGTTTGTCTCTATGATAGTGTTGGTCTTATGTAAGTGTTGTTGTTAGTCGGTGTTGTTGCGCGTGTGTGACTGTAACCCACTCTCTTGCGGTACAGGCTTTTGAGCCAAAAGCTTGGGTTGAGGTCGAAGTGTTGTCTAGTTCTGGGCACCCTAGCAGTAGCCCTAGCCCATATAAATAAAGTTAACACAACACAAACCAAATGAAACACTAGATCGGTTTGCCACGCTGGGTAAACCGGGTTGTCCCATCTGTTGTTTCTGGCAAGGTGACTGGGCGGAAAGTAACGCTGCCACACCCTACTCCAGACTTCTTCGCAATGAAGTGACACGCCCGGGGACACAACACGCTGTCTGTTTAGACATGTGATACGCATACGCTGCTGGACTGATGCAGCACCAGATGAGTAGAACGTCGCAGCCCACTGCTCGCTATGAAAATGAGCCGCTACGGCATCGATGTCGCACAGTTGAGTGAGAAAAGGCTTGTAGATCAGGGTAAGCTCCGAGAAGTAGATGTTGGATACACCTTTCATCAAAGAGGTTACCCGGCAAACACTGGTCGGGAGAATGGTGTCTGCTTCTCAGTCGCTGATGGTACCATTTCTTTGGTGATAGAAGAACCGCATAGCATCAACCATAGAATCTTGTTTATGTGCCTGAAACTCGATAGAGGTAAGTCTGCCACACGTATTGGTTAGTATGGTCTAACAATGTATCATACGAATGATGCAAAAGACCAGTTCAATGATCAGTCGTCCATCACAATAGGTCAGCACTGGCGAGTAACCGGTGGATTGTTTTGGATGGCGCAAACACTCCACTTTGACGCCACTTAACAGCCTGACCGGGAGTTTTAGTGTTTCCAGCCAAGAACGCGGATGGCACGAAGATTTTTTATTTGGAAAACCAATTCATGGGTTATGCGTTTAAACAGTACCACAAACAAAACACTCGTGTGCGTACGACACTGGTCTCAGAACGTCAAGGTTGCCACGGGCTTCAATGCTCAGTTGCTTTATGTAGCAAGAACCATTCCATGCGATCCTGCACTCCAATGTTCCTTCTTGTATTTTTCCCGCGGCCATTTCGATGACAAACTCCATGCTCTAGCTCCACTACTGATTAGTAGTGGTGCGAGTAGTATAGTACGACCGCTTGTGCTCCCTACACCAGGAATCTGGGCGTTGAGTCACTCAAGTGGAACGGTGATCGTCTGCTCCATCTGTGTGCTACTCACGAGCTGGCTATGACAAACATTTGGTTCCGGGTGGATGCGAGCTATATCAGTGCGTCGACTCACCTACGANTGATTCGCAATGGTTCATAGATTTTGTCTAGTTCGATGTGTTTGTTTATCAATTCTTCTCACCTGTGCGAACGTATTGTGGAATGAAGATTTATGTATGGTAAGCTGCGTTCCCATTGTGGGCTGGAATCCATGAGCCAGATTAAGTGTTCGGTCTCTGTGGTATACCACCACAGATCAGATCGATAAGAGAATTAACGCACCGAAGACATCAGCTGACAGTTGCTCCACAATTCCACTTATACCGGAAGTATAAATAATAATACCTAAATTCTCGCACCGGGCTCTGTTGGCTAAATATCTAACAAACACAGAATGCCCGAAACAGAAACACGAGAATGAATTAATTCGTTTTTCCGATTAGCAAGAACTGTTACCTTATCTCACTTTCTTTAATGAGCATTATCACTATTTTATGGACCAAGCGCACTTACTTAATTGTTCCTCACCTGGTCAAGTCATGAGTTTAAAAAGATGAAAATCCGTCTCTCAGATGAACATGATTTATTATTGAACTGGAGAAAAATTGAACAACGTGATCAATGTAAGTTAGTCCCGAAGTTCGTCGTTTTCTCCTTTCTTGTCTAACATTACCGAGTTGAACTAAATCTGATGGGCACTGCACGTGTAAGATAGTAATTCTTCCAACTTTTCAACTCAAATACCAACATACGTTTAAGTCCGCCAATGTGGTTATACATGTATTCCACTGTTTACTTTGGCGACACATTTGTGAATAGTGAGGTAACATCTAGGGAGAGCATCCAGTGGTTTGTATTGTTTAATAAGTTGAGAGAATTCACAAAATTAACAGTTTCTTTCTGATTGAGTGGAGTTATTCCTGATCTGACTGGCTCAAGTATTTGAACTTGTCTTCGAATTAGGTTAACATGCGGTGAGTTAATAATGTCCTGAATCCTATCTATTCAAAGATACATTTATAATTAGAACATGCAGACAGGACAGCACACCCATTTTCTGAGTCTTTTTCTATTGAGACAGAAACGAACCCTGTGAGTTTTAACAGACACCACAAAAGCGTTATGTATGCCAGGCAAATCAGGTAACGAATTACAACCCGGGGTTAGAACGGATATCCAGGGATACACCTAGACAATGATATGGAGATGAGAAATGCTCGACCAGAGATGAAGCAGCGGTTGGAAAGCCCGTTTTCATCTGTTTGACATTTAAAGACTATGAAACCAGTGAACTGAGTAATCATATATTGAAAAATGCACTAGTTGAGACTTACCATGTAGCATGGATGGTCGTTTCATTCAAGCGCCAGCCGGTAACGTAAAGATAGTTTATCAAATTGATAAACAGATTGGGAGTAACACAACGTTACGAGCAAGCTGTAATACTCTACGTTTCAACTACCTCGGGTGGCATTCCTCAGGAGTGTTGTCAAAGTTTTCTCCGTCATTCTTTATTTATTCTGTCATCTGTTGTTGTCAAGCGGGCTACGTTTCTAAAGCCACTGGCCAGTTATCAACTAGGATCTGTGAGTACATAGCGAACTGGCTCTGTAGTGGTATGAAGAAACCCACCCCGAGTGCTATCGCATAGACACTGGCCATAAAATCACGGTCGATGGAGCATATAAAGTATTCAGTGTCATGCGTCCAGTCCCGACCTGTCAAGGCGACGATAAAGATGATCGAAATCGGATTCTACAACTTCATGCTGTCGTTAAAAAAATTCGTACGAGCCTTAAATCACTCGTGAACAACTACGTATAAATAGCCTGAACCCCGCTCATCCGCTGCCTCGATTAACATGTTATCAGATGCTTGTCCTGGTTGTCTAAACACGTCATAACTGGTTGGCAGCATTCGATTCGGATTAGCCTGCCACAGTGATCGAAGCCAAAGAACGCCTGCGCTTAACCATAATCGCAACTGGCTTGCGCCGCACCACTTGCGGTTCCACCCACACACCACATACCCAGTGGAAACCCGAAGGAATAAGACCGGTATGTGTGTGATTGGACACTTTATGTCCAGCCGGACAATACTGGTTAGCCAATTGATTGGCTAGCACAAAAAAGAAACCTTTATCTCTCGGTGAATAAACAAACAGAGACTGCAATGACCAGATATATACTGAGGCGGAGGATATGTAAAATGTAATATGAGGAGTATTTCAGTATGGGATTGCATGTTAGAACATTTTAGAAAAGGCAAGGATGAAAAACAAAATTCAGATTGGAGTCCGGAAAGAGCACACAAACCATTCACCATAAAACACACCAACAAATCTGAAGAAGAGGGTGGGGTGAAGACCGCAGACACCCAAGTTTCTACAAAGAAGAGTGGACTAGTTGCCAAAAAACCATGTTCTTGGCGGATACAATCACTAACAGAAACAGAATGGACATGCTGTGACCTACCCGAGCCTAACGTACGCGTCGTCTCTTCACCGACGGCGCAAGGCAGCAGCTGACACATGCACACACACCTCAGCATCAACCACCTGTAACAGGTTTGGCAATCACGCCTCAAGAAATTCAGCACACCCTTATATGAACAGTACTATTACACAGAAAAGCCTATCACATACACACAGAATCAGACCAGACATAAACAAACAACACATCGAACTGGCACCACCCTCAACTGCCTCTTGTCTGAATGGCCCTCTTTGGCCAATATAACATGGTTGAACTTGCAAGACTGAAGTCACAGTCAGCATAGGCCGCCGAATCAAAACAGCACGAGCCTGTAAGATAACCGCACAAAATATAGTGCGAATGAAGTCAGACATTTTGGGCGTCGCGTTTAACATGTTACTGATAAGCAGATTGAGAATGACACAAAGTTAGGAGTAAGTTGTGACATTCTATGTTCCAATCGCCCCGAGTGGCCTTCCCCATTAGTGTTGTAATTTCGATTACAATACTATTGCAATCGTCAATCCGTTTGGCACACAAGCCTAATCACCACTAGGAAAGGTCAGGCACACACAAGGTTGGCGGCATCCGATACGGATTTGCCTGTCACAGTGACCGAAGCCAAGGGACGCCTACGCTTAACAGTCACCACGATTGGCTTGCGCTGCACCAATTGCGGTTCCATTAACACACCACATATCCAGTGTAAACCCGAAGGAATAAGACCGGGAGCTGTGACAGTGGGGCCTTTCTGTCCAGCCGACCAATGCTGGTTAGCCACTTGATTGGCTAATAAGGAAAGAAAACCCTTATCTCTCGGAAACTAAACAGAGAGAGGCTGTAATGACGAGACCTAAACTAAGAAGAAAGATTTTTGATGTGTAATACAAGAAGCATTGCAGTATAGGAGTGCAGGTTAGTGCATCCCAGAGGAGATAACGATAAAAAACGAAATACACAGTGAACTAGGAAAAGCCAGATAGACCATTCGTCATACAGTACACCAACAAAGCTGAATCGGTAGGAGATTGCAGACACGGGTTTCTGAAAAGAGGAGCGGATTAGTTGTCAATAGCCGGGCTGTTGGCCGATGCATTCATTAAAAGAAGTAGAATGGGTATACTGATATGACCTGCCTGACCGGAGCTCAACGTACTCGTCGTCTCTTCGCCGACGGTGTACTATGAGTGCGTTGGTGGCCTACTAACCCCAAACGGCCATCGCATTCGCGGCCGCACATATCGCAACGCCATATAGTCACGTCAGCGCGATCCATGGCACACACACACATAAACAAACAACGTGACATCGAAATTAAACGAGTCGCACACCAATGAACGTAAACCGAGACGTTTTCGAGAAGCTGGTCGTGAATCGGAATACTCATCAAGCCCAGAATGAAGCAAGCATTCAGCGGTGAGAAAGCCACGTCAAAATGTCAATCAAAGTTCAAGTTAGGCAAGTAAAATGGGTTAGTGAGGATGTGGCGGTTGATACTCGTCACCACCCGGTATTCAAGCACATTCGTTTCTTTCGTTCTTTATGTACTTTCGGT
The DNA here is from genome assembly GCA_008508345.1 of Paragonimus westermani. Classification (NCBI taxonomy): domain Eukaryota; kingdom Metazoa; phylum Platyhelminthes; class Trematoda; order Plagiorchiida; family Troglotrematidae; genus Paragonimus; species Paragonimus westermani. Next base: position 99,436 of record QNGE01002517.1, on the reverse strand, counting down.
CCCAGACCGCTAGTTACACCGTGGTTATTGATGTACACTACTCAGCAATTCACGGCTTCGTTTAACAGGTTCATTGCATCACAGCACTCGGACCTCTTACTACAACCTTACCGCTGACATATCATATTTCCAGTTACGTTATTAGAAAAGGTATCTATGAGCCATCGGTCAGCCTAACTGGCGGGTCATTCAACAAAACATCCAAACATTCGCATGCCAACCAATGGGAATGGAAGAGCGAAAAGAGCACCACGAAGTGAAACACTTTGGCGAGCAGCTTCTAAACCGGGAGTTTCTCTTGGTCTAATAAACGTCGAACTATATCCGGAGACAAATGGAGCATAACTCCACTGGCCATCTCGCCGGCAATTCTCACGGTACCCGGCTCGTGCCGCCCGAGGATACCCATACTCGAAGCACGTCCAGCTTCGTCCACACAGGACAGTTCTATTTCAAAGTCTCGGTTGGCTTGCCGATCTATAGCACGACCAAAACTAACAAAAACAAAATTTACGCAAAAAGCACGCACGAGCAGTCACACATAACCACCACCTGCAACAACAAGAACAACGCCATCCGATCGTAGCCAAAATACATCAAATCCTCTCACACTCTAGAACTACAAAGAGAGTAGCAAAAACGCTGGTCACCAGCGCCAACTTGACATCATATGTCCCAGAAAGTTTCAACCAGCAACAACCAATAAATCGTCACTCACACATACACATGAACGCTAAAACACCGTACACCACCAACTAAGACGAAAACAGCAACAACAACAACAACCAAATTGCAATGCCCACGCACAGCCTCGAGAGTCAAAAACCTATAAACAGTCAACACATTCACACAGAACGAACGCTATTGCAGAGACAAGCAAGTCACAAATAAACAAAACCAGACTGGACGAGAACAAACTTCGAGCCGAAACAAAACACACCCACGCACACAAAGAAACCAGTCACCACTCGGGTGGCCTGTCATCCTTGCAGGGAGAGAGAGTCGAGAGTGAACAAAGACGGCTGTTTCCAGCCTTGAATTTTTATAATTCCATCGTCATAGAGCATATTTTGTGCAAGAATTTCAATCTCTTTCCACCATACTTAAAATATGTGCCTGTTTTTAGTCATTAATCACCCTATTTTATTGGATGGCTGGAAGTGAACCGTCGTCATCTAAATCCAGTTCAGGACAGCTACAACCCCACTTAAAGCAATGTATGTATTGTAGGCACTCCACACACTCCATAGCTCATCAAACGGTTCGCGGAAATAATGGTTGCTTGGATATAATGAAAATTTTGTTTGCGAGTTTTGAACATGTGTGGGTGTGTGCTACCTTGGCGTGTGGGTCAGGTTTGCGTGCTCTTTTGATCCGGCGGGCTGTGCTGACTGAGAATTCGGTCCTTACAGGTTCGACCTTGTCAGATTGGCCAAAGGGGGGCAGCCAGAGGAAAAGCAGATGCGTTCGATACATTCGTTGTGCTTGATGACCGTGCGTTATGTATTTGTTGGGCAAGATGTTTGCTTCTGCCTGGTCGGACTCTCTCTCTCTCTCTGTGTGTGTGCTAGGATCGTCTGTGCAGTATTACCGTTCCTGTAGATGTGCACTGAATCTCTTTGGATATGGCCGTCGATCCTCTCATTGGTGGTTGATGCTGTTGCATCTGCGCGCGTGTGTGTCTGTATGCGTTACCTGCTGCCTTGCAGTACAGGCTTTGGAGCCAAAGGCTTGGGTTGAGGGCCCTAATCGCCCTCCTGCACAGGTCTGGGCGTCCTGGCAGTATCCAGAACCCATACAAACCATGATCATACAAAATCAACCAAATACCATAATGCATCGGCCGTCGCGCAGGATAAACTGGTCGCCCTATCTGCCGCGCACGATACGGTGGATAGACGAACATATGCTACTGCCAGACACACTCTCATACTTCCCCTCGAACACGACCCCCCGAGCAGATAATGCTAAATCAGGTTTCAGTGCCCCGAAAACCAAGCTGAGACAGGCTCGGGGACGCAAGACGCTTACCATTGGGACATGGAACGTGCGCACACTGCTGGATCGATGCAGCGCCACAGAACGACCGGAAAGGCGCAATGCCCTGATCGCGATGGAACTGCGTCGATGTGGAATCGACCTAACAGCCTTGGGTGAGACAAGGCTTGTAGACCAAGGTAAGTTACGGGAAGCAGGTGCTGGGTAAACGTTCTGTTAGATAGGTTACCTGTCAGACGGTGTTCGAGATCATGGTGTCTGTTTTGCAGTCGGTAATCGCATCAATGCTTTGATGATAGGCGAACCGCACGGCATCAGCCCTCAAACGCTGTCCATGCACCTGCGACTCGGTCGAGGTAAGTGTGTTACATTTATTAGTGTTTATGGTCCAACTATATGTCACACTGATGATACAAAGGACCAGTTCTATAATTAGCTTTCCGCTACAATCCGATCGACGCCAATGAGTGACCGACTGTTTGTTTTGGGTGACTTGAACGCTAGGGTTGAGCGCGACTCGGTAGCTTGACCGGGAGTCCTCGGACCCTACAGCATCGGTTCAGTAAACGAGAACGCTGATCGTCTGCTGCACTTTTGTGCTACTTACGAGCTGGCTATCACGAACACCCGATTCCAGCTGGATGTGAGCAATATCACGACGTGGGCTCATCCACGAAGCGGTCATCATTTGCATGACTACGTGATTGTGCGGCAGCGGGACGTTCGTGAAGTACGCATCACGCGGGTGACGCGCGGCCCTGATTGTAGTGCAGATCATAGGTTGGTCAGAACCAAACTGTTTGTTCATGTACGTAAGCCTGTTTACTATAGATTTTCCAGACAACGAAAAGGTTAGATATCAGACGGCTGGAGAACTCTGAGGCGAAGACTGCCTTTCAACGTGCAGTTGTTGCTCGTCTGCACAACGCTCCTGTATCCACCACCCTCGACGGTACGTGGCAACAACTCAAGAAACGGATTACGGAAGCAGCCACTGTGACGATTGCTGTGGAGCGCAAGAAACGCCCGGACTGGTTTGATGAAAATAACGTGGCTCTGAACCGCTTCCATGTGCAATGTATGAAGCGCATCGTGGGTATTCGGGAGTCAAACATGTTTCCGAACACTGAGGTACTGCGGCGAGCGGACATTGACGGAATGGAAGCAATGTTGATAATGAATCAGCTCCGTTGGCTCTGTCAAGTCCGTCAGATGGGCAATGATCGCATCCCGAAGCAGCTCTTGTACGGACAGGTGAGGAAAGGTAAGCGAACTCCTGGCGGTCAAAAACGGAGATACCAGGATGTTGTGCAGGTAGGTCTCTCACGTCGTAACATTGATTTTAGATGTTGGGAAGCGTTGGCGTTGAACCGGACGGCCTGGAGGAATACGGTCTGGACGGGCGTCCGAAAGTTCAACGAGCAGTTATTGCGCGACCGCAGGCGGAAGCGTGCGGTACGCAAAGAAAAATCGGTGCCATAGGTCGCGTTGACGTGACTATATGGCGTTGCGATATGTGCGGCCGCGAATGCGATGGCCGTTTGGGGTTAGTAGGCCACCAACGCACTCATAATACACCGTCGGCGAAGAGACGACGAGTACGTTGAGCTCCGGTCAGGCAGGTCATATCAGTATACCCATTCTACTTCTTTTAATGAATGCATCGGCCAACAGCCCGGCTATTGACAACTAATCCGCTCCTCTTTTCAGAAACCCGTGTCTGCAATCTCCTACCGATTCAGCTTTGTTGGTGTACTGTATGACGAATGGTCTATCTGGCTTTTCCTAGTTCACTGTGTATTTCGTTTTTTATCGTTATCTCCTCTGGGATGCACTAACCTGCACTCCTATACTGCAATGCTTCTTGTATTACACATCAAAAATCTTTCTTCTTAGTTTAGGTCTCGTCATTACAGCCTCTCTCTGTTTAGTTTCCGAGAGATAAGGGTTTTCTTTCCTTATTAGCCAATCAAGTGGCTAACCAGCATTGGTCGGCTGGACAGAAAGGCCCCACTGTCACAGCTCCCGGTCTTATTCCTTCGGGTTTACACTGGATATGTGGTGTGTTAATGGAACCGCAATTGGTGCAGCGCAAGCCAATCGTGGTGACTGTTAAGCGTAGGCGTCCCTTGGCTTCGGTCACTGTGACAGGCAAATCCGTATCGGATGCCGCCAACCATGCCTGTGTTTGTGTGAAATATGACGGTCACTGAACAGAGTATTTCTCACGACAGTTTTCTTGGTAAACAACGTTATTGGCCACGCTTCAAAAAGTCGTTCGGGCACGGTGAATTGACCGCGTGCTACTAAGTACTGATTCAGGAGGACAGGAAACCAGGTGAAGCTCGTTAAAGGTGCTCTGATTTTGAACCCAACAACCGTATTGCTACGTAGTCGCTACAAACTAATGATTAGTACCAATCTTCTAGACAAAAGTTAGCTCTGTGGTCGTTTGTAGTGGAAAAAAATGCACGGCCTGTTTGGATGTTGTTGATTGTAAAGTGTATCAAACTTTGGCAATTAATTTGCATTCGAGTCGATGTTTAATCCTGACGGATGACTCCCATTCCCACCTTGTCTTCTGCCTCAGGGATTTTCAGAGATGTTCACGCAATAAATGCAAAACATGCGTGTTCATCACGTCGTTACCCGTATTAACACGGTTACTGCTATCCTACTACCGTTACCCACTGATGTCATTTTGTATTTCAATGAGTAATGGATGTGGCTGAATTAAAGTTGAAGACACTGCGCTGTGCGCTTTCTATCTTTGTCCATTTTCGGTTCATCGGTATGCAAAGACGACGTTGACGGGTGTTAGGACGGTCAGCTGCCGTGACTGCATCCAGCTGGGTATTTTGGCAACTGTCAAACCCCACTAGCTTTTAGAATAAATATCATCTTAGCCACTGGAATTATCTTTCGGTATACTAAGCTGTCATCGATGTTCTTCTGTTAAAGGGAGAGGGAACATTAAGATACAATCTGGCGTACTGTGCCCTCACCGCATCAGGAGGCTAGTATTGCAAGCTTGTCCACCCATAACGTGGTCAAAATGGTCACCCCAAATATAGGCATTTCCCAGCTGACAATTTCACTCACATCGCAGTCTAAGCATTCACCGATGATCATACATGGATGCTATCGTCAGTTTTGTTCTCAAAGATTGTTATCTTCTCAAATTTTCTATTAGGTTTTTTACTTTTGGGCTTCGGTCCTGTTGCCACTTGAACTAAGCGCAGCGATCACTAGCCTTCTGACCGAATTACACGCGAAGGTTTCGGTTGGGTGAGCTGCCCATCCGCGGTTTAATTTAAATCACCGCATCCATTAGGTAACATAGTTGTTAACTCGCTATCTGAACAGGACATCCATGGGATTGATGATGCATGGCACTTATTCGAATGGGTTAATCCGCATTAGCGTACGCGTCACTGGGATGGCAAAGTCCAATGGTCTCAAAGATAAAGTTGATTTTTAGCCTTCCTCCCCTAAATGCACTCCCTTTATTCAGGCAGCCCCGCCGTCTAATCAGATGTTATTACCAGTATACAGAGGCTCGTGTGTAGAACAAACGAGAACACTTTAGTATTGGTAGGTGTCACCAACCACTGTGGATGCACCAAAGTGCCTGCGTAAATACCGTGTTTGCACGTAAATAGACTAGTGAGAAAGTTAAAGACGATGAATACTGACGTTTCTCACTCATTAATAAAACATGAAGTGGCCAATTCGACCACGACATGGATTTTTGTTTAATGTTGAGCCAGGTCTCTTTGAACCTCGATGTTTAGTTGGAGAGCGATCTATCCTGTGGGATACCCGCTGCACAACTGTCACCGATTCATGTCCATGTACTTGAAGAGAGTTGACCAGAGCCCTGGTGATCGGCTTAAAGTGCGTAGCAGATGACAAACTAAAACAGTATATTACTGATAAGTTTCATGAGCCTTTAGGCAGGTCCAGAAGAGAAAAACCAAAAGTTCGTGTCTATGTTATTCGGAGACTAAAACTTTTCAGATTGTCCGTGGGTGTGAAGAAAACAGGCGCAAGAAACAAACCACACGAATAGAAAACCGGTGTTACTTAGCGTGCCAAAACTTACTCATACAACTGGCCAACAACCAAGCGAGAGCCAACTCCAGATAAACAGTAAGGAGACCGACAACACTAAAAGTGCTTTTAGGAGGTATCTAAGGTGTCGGCTGATCCTGGCTTATGTGTTCGTCGGGCAGAGTTGTGATCGTCACTGCCGAGTCAGCCGTGACCACAGAGTTGGGCAAACCGTTGTTCAAACCGTAAGATTAGTTGAGGTTCCGTCCACAGAGTAGCTGGTCCAATTGAAACCCAATTTTAAGAGAATGACTCATTAATCAACTTAATAACTGATAATAGTATGACATCCGTTAGTGGGCTGGCAGTAGTTTGTGGAACTTCATAGAGGAATATCGGGTCTCGTTTCTTTCAGCGTACTAAGAAACAGCCTATTGCAGTCAGCCTTTCTGAGTAAGAGTATATCCTAGAATCATGATTATCTTGATGCCTCATTTGCGAATGTATTTAACGAGTACCATGCCGGTTAATGTGCATGAGCGACAAGCCTGTATAGTTAATTGCTAATGAAGATTGTAATGACGGTATATATTGTGGAAGGTATGTCAGGTTAAAAGCCTCCAGAGATCTTTCCCGAAAGGTTCAGTGTCATTTGTGTTATCTTCGCTGCAGCTGTACAGTTTGCGCACAGAACAAAGTTATTCGTAGCCAGTGATTATGTTTTGGCTTTGCAATTAGAGGTCCAAAATGTCTGACTACATGGACAGTAATCAGTCTAGTTTTCATTATAGTGGGCAGTAAGTGGTTGTCGGTGTACCGCCCATTAGACAAGTTTTGTTCGCTTTACAATGCACCCACATCATTTTGAACCGTCATACCTGTTTGTCTTCTGCACAGAGCAGCAATGAGTATTTGAAGAAGTTTGGCAAACCAAGAAAGAATTCAGTGAACTACCGGGGACTCAAGAGGAACTCTTTCGGTACTCCACCATTCGTTAGAAATCAGCCTGATAGCAATCCATTGACAGTTACAGCTGTCCTACAAAAATAATAACTGCTCGGTTTTCATAGCAAGGCTATGTGATCGACTCTGACGGAAGCTTTCAAAATGTCTTGTTGTGCTGAACCAGGGTCTAGGCCTTCGTCAACTGCCCAAATTCCGTCGAAGGACGTGACCGTACGGGCCTTTTGAACGACGTTTTGACTGCATTAAAGTTCACTCTATTTGACGCCCTCATCCTTACATATTTTTAATAAGTAGTCAAGTTTTGTAAGTGGAAGTGAATATTGTGGTCCAGCAATCACGTTGTCCAAGAGAAGATGAGATTATTGTACCGTTTATCTTGCCAGACTAGACGTTGAACACATCATCACGGTATGGTCGCTTCGGCCATCTAATGTCATCCTACCCATGTTAAAACAACTGGCCATCAACTACTGCCCCAAAACCTCCTGAGCGGTAGAAAATATTGATACAGTGACTATGCCGTTCGTGAAGTCGTCGTAGACAATTAAAGTCCCGTACTGTCACACCTTCCACAGAATGCTGTACAGTGTATTATGAAGTTCTGTATCCGTATCAATGCACAGAGAGCGGTCTGCAGCTCACTATGGACAGGAAGGCCTAATTTTGGGTCGTACGAAGTATTTAACCTACTGTTTCTTAAATATCTGGAGGTGTGCTTTCACACACGAGGCTTCCTTACATTAGACTTCAAAGTGTGGTCTACAACCTCTTCCTCTTCGACTGTCCTAGAGCTTCGAAGTGAAGTCACACCGGAACAGTTTGTTCTGTATTGTCCTCACTGTGCACCTCTTTGATGATCCTTAAACATGAATCGCACTGAATACAGATGAAGTGTACCTTATCTATGTGGTTGATGAGCAAGATGACTAGAGTATGGTGAAAGTACAAGATAATTTTACTACATAATTTTGGTGAGGTGAACAAAACTCTCCAAAGGATTTAGTGAATCGAAAAAACCTTACTCGGTGAGTCCGTTACGTTTTGATTCTGATGTCCGGACTAGAGAAATAGCGTGTAGAACATCTAAACTACGTTCGGTTTGCGCCTGAAGAGAACACGGCAACTGTGCCACTGCACTAGGTTTTGGACATCTTTTACTTACTTCCACTTAGGTCAAATGCTCCGATATATGACAGAATGCTATCTGATATCCGTGAGCAACTGGGATCCAACGAAAAGACACAAATCCTGCATCTCCATTGTCTCTTGTTCACTTGGGGAAATGATTTGTAATAACCGGGTTATGCCAACTGATGATAACTGTGATGGCCGGGTAGAGCAGAAGAGTCAGTAAGTGATGGTAAATACCTCCAGCGATCAAGGTCGTACACTATCTGTGCATAAGCATCAGAACGTTCGAATCTGGGCATAATGTGTACAACAATGTCTTTTGTCTATATCCGTTATGTAAGAACTGGGTTACTCTTCATTAGGTGACGACACTTTTCTGCAAGACCAGTGACCGCTTCGAATCTAGCGTTTTTGCAGTGACTTCGGAGTCAGTACGATAATTGGAAATGATCGTACCTATCTGATATTCCCCTTTTTGTTGACTTCAAGTATTTCATAAGACAACGGCAAATTTCTTTGACAAGAATTCGTAAACCAAGGGCTTGACCACTGTAGGTCGGCTTTGTCTCCCAGGCTGTGGACCTCGCGGATCACAGAGCCCGTGGCTGCATACGTTAGATGAAATGACGACTAGTCGGGCTCAGTGGCATGAATGTTAACTTTGTTTGGCCGAGTTGTCTGTGAAGTGGGTGTGCTTAATGACACGGAACAGTGAAAGTCATGAGGAGACTGTCTTGCTGATGACACCTCAATTTGTTTCTTCTGTAAGGTGTAGGCAGCTTGATACTGAATGTGTGAATATAAACTTATCTATTTTTAGTAATTAGGCCCCCTTCCCTTCTTTTTCGTCTCTCTTCCTCTTCACGGTTTGCTTTTTTCTCCATATTTATGCGGTAGTTAAGCATTAGTGAGAATCACTGATATACTGGTATCTGTGAGGATGATGGTTAGAATTAAGTTGTACATTTAAAACACTACTAAAGACAGAAATCACAGCCAAATTCGTTCAGCTGGATACAACTGCAAATACACACTCGTATGTGTTTATATATGAGTAACATTTTTCTGGGAATTGCCATGTTGTATGTCGCGAGAGAAGCCGAGAATCTACTAATCTATGAAGTCTATCTGTGACGCTGAGTTCATTTGCAAAAGTATACCGTCAACCTTTTGCACTGGCCTTACTGGGGGTGTTAACGCATAACGTGACTAGGTTTACAACAAAACCGTTGAAAGATTTTAGTCAGCGCTATCGAAATTAGGAAAGTGTGTAGCATAGATGAGACGTTAGTGCACTGAGTGTTAGATACTGCTGTAGGAATTACCTCTGCTTACGGACTACAGTTGAGGCACTCCCATTTGTATATAGCCTTAGCTTCCGGAATTTATTTTGACAAGAGTAGTGAATACAATCAACATACTTCGTTGAGCTCTAGAGCTCGGAAACGTGGACCAACGAGGATTTTATACGTTATGTAACCGAGTTGGTACCTGAGGACATATTGTGTTTCGTCATACTGAACTGAAGCACCATTGTACTTCTAGTTTCATTTTGGTTAAAATGTAAGTGACTCTCGGTTTCATCGAACAACAGTTTAATCACCATACGTACTGGCACCGTCTTTTTCTGTGATTTGTAAGAATGTTCCTATGAGGAGTTGCATATTGCATAATACTTTCGTAAAATTTAGGCGGATTCAAATATTTTCAATTTTATGACAGATACACCGGGGCCCCATATTGTGAGTGCAATCCTGGATATTACGGGACGCTCTGCAAGGATAAGCTGGACGCTTGTAAAATGAAGTTGGTCAGCTATCTGTACAAGGATCCAGCCTCTGGTAAACGGACAAGGTAATTTGTAAACATTTAATAGCCTGTTTCATTACATGGGTTAGACAGATGTTATGCTGTAAGAAATTTGAGCGTAGCTTAGTAGGAAAGAAGAATATTACATAAGATGTTCTGCCAAGAAGAGTCTTTCGTCAGTCGAAACATCACTATTTTGTTTTGGTTTCATCTAGACTTTACCTCCCACAACCTTACGTCAACACAATACTCTAACCACCCGAGGGTACACTGAGACTGTTGACTTGACGGAAATTAGTGTAGAACTCTCCCAACCTAATTCTGTGAGTATCCCATTCCGTTGGAAACAATTTCATTTGATGTTTCTCTCATAACACAGGGATGCGCTATACAGGTTGGCTTATGTTTAAATTCTGAAAAACGAAGGTTAAACTATGTATGAACCCAACCAGTATTTCACTTGTTGGACTCGAATTGACCAACGTTAGGGTGATACAGTATTTATGACAAACAAACCTCGTGCTAAAATGTTGAATTTAATTTGAATACTCCGCTGGCTCCCATGAATAGCAAGCCTGTAAAGATGTTGAACTTATAAAATCGAAATCCCCCATCGAAGAACTGGAATGATTGGATTAGAACACCGCGTTTGGAATGTTGCGTGACCAATTCGTGGGTTTGCATTGTTTTCGGTACACAAGAATACGAACATGAAGAAAACGAGACTGAAATGAAACTTTGGTAACCACACCCACAGACATATTGGCCCAAATTGGTCGAAACCATAGCGGAGGCAGTTGGCGAAAGCCCGAAATACTGAACTCGTGTCTTTTTTTACCACAGGCCCAACACATTGCTGTGGGTTTTTTTTATCAACTTATCTCGACCGCTTTCTCCCTTGCCACGAATCAGCAGGTGGTTCTAGAGAGACTAAACGTTGAACAAACCTAAGTCACTAATCATCACATTGGACCGGTTAAGGTATATGATTTGTTTTGGTCTCCCATACTGAGTCGATAAATACACTCCACCTCAATCGCCTCGCAAGTTTTGTAATTGTAAGGGTCATATTTAAAATTTCGATGGTGTCTTGCAGTCATGGTTTCCAATTCAAAGTTACGCGGTAGATTTCATGTTTATTTGGCCGTCATCGCAGCCAGCATACAGTTATCCCGTAACAAACGGTATATACTCCATCTACAATGCATCTCTAAGTTGCGCCACGGTAATATAATTGTGGTGGTTATATTTACTGATCGTTATAATTGACCATGAAAGATAATTTATTTTGTGAAAAAGAGACATAGCTACATTCAAATAGACGAGGAATTTGAAAGATTAAGCATCTCTTCCTGTGGGTCGTCAACGCTGAATAAGTGAGATGTTACGTACGGGATCATTCACACTGTCCACAACGTATGCCATAGTTTATGTACTTAAGTGGTATCCCATCATTTCAAAGCGTACGCCGGTACACACAAACCCAAGTCTATGAGTATTATTTTGATAACTGATCTAGCTACCGCATCAGAAACTAAATCGATTATAGGATTCCATTTTTAGGCGTTTCTTTGCACTTGACGAAAGAAATGTTGGACGATTGATCCCTCAACAAAATTGTTGGAAGTCACTACAAACACGTATATCTTACCCTAATAATGGAATTCACTAGATCCTAACTTTTCTTCAAAATAGTTGGTGATTAAAGTCCCAGGAGTAACCGCGTTAAGATCACTATTAGAGGTTGCATTACCTTTATTTTCTGGATGCGTCCCCCGAAGTCGTATAGCTCAAATGCGTGTTGTGAAGGCCACCAGCTGTCTTTTAGGCATCCCTTTATAAAGCAGTTCTGGACGCCGGAACCGAGTCTGAAAAACTTAGAACCAAACCCTCAGATCCGATTCAGCAGAAACGGAGACCTTAACTAGGGCTTGCGAATAGTCTTGTGTACTTTAGTGGCTCTTGTTCAAACCCCGGATTAACCTTCCGTTGTTTCCGGTGATCAGCCGGAGTAATTACACCTCCGCTTTCATTCAGATACACAGTCTTCCACGTGGTACACCTACTCCTAACCACCATCCCTGCTACCTGAACATCAATCGAGACGAGTCCACCTACCCCACTATGTTTGATCATGATAGGTCGTTGGGCTGATGCAATTCAGCTCGTGATCAGTTAAATTTATCGGCCCTCGACAACAGACACTGAACCACCAGAAGACCACGGGCTCCTAGAATGGATTTCCCATCTCACGGTAAATAAACCAGGAAAATGTACCTCTTGTACCATCTTGTATCAGTTACCGAACAGTAGTTGCTATCACACCTTTCCTGATCCTACTGATTACAGCATTCACAAGCTCCGTCTCAAAGCCATTGACAAATGCTTTTGCGAATGTCAACGAATGCCCGGCTGTTGGGGATAGAACCCATGGACAGCAGTTTTGAACACGCGGTGTTCATTGGGACATAAACGGATCAGCTACTGCGATGTTTCGAAAACGACCTTGTTAGGCCATTTGCAACCTCCACTTCTGGCGACTAACCCTTTCCCGTCCTGTGAGATGTCATCAAACGAACCAACTAAAAGTTGTTTACTGCCATTATTTGATCTCATAATGGCGACCCCAGACAACTTGCCTGTTATAAACAACAAACACGTCAAGTTTACTTCGGGCATATAAAACCCCCAGGCGAAGGACAGTTGACACAGCAAGAACACTAAAAAGTGGCCGCGTTTAGCTAAAGATTTGTCTGATACATCCTTTTACTTCGGAATAAATTCATTTCGTACGCTTCCCAGTCACAGATATCGTGCCCTTAACCAGCTGCAGTCGAGACATCTAGTGTTGTGAACCAAGAACTCAGATGGCGCAAGGATTGTTTGTTCGAAAAATCAACACATGGGGTATGCGCCATTGCACTAAAACAAACAATCACATACATTTGCATATAATATTGATCCAAGAACGTCATGGTTGCTACGGTTGTCAACGTCCAGTTCATGTATGGAAGGGAAGTCATTCCATGCCAAAATGCACCCCACTGGTTCTTCTTGCATCCAACCCTCGTTAATTCAGTATCAAAATATATGCTCCAGCCCGGTAACTTAGCGGTTGTGGGAGTAACATAATGGGATCGCTCGTCTCTGCCACACTAGTTCCACAACAGGCTGTAGGCTAACTTCTTCCCCATCGCCCCATCCTAACACTCGTTTCAGCAGCAACGACGTTTATTGTTATCTTTCAGAAAGAAAAAAATCACTATAACTTAAATTTGTTCACACCATGAATGATGGTAGCGGTTTGAGACATTAAGTAATATCATCTATGCTCTCCAAATAGTTTTAATCTCTTTAGCTTCCTGCTCATCCCATACATCCCTTTAATTTCATCATCCTGTGTCCAACTTCCTATGCATCTAGGCGGTGTTTTACCTAAAGAAAATCCGTTTTTCTACGGTCACCCAAGGTCAAAGAAAGAAGTGGGACGCCAACGTGGTGTTAGTCATGAAAGCATTTTACGCATATCCTGAACACGCACTCTCACCTACTCTACCAGATACAAATGATTTCATTAGTGAAACCATCTGAATGGTAAAAAACAAGACCAATTAAAGATTCCAGAGCCTAATAGCCTCAACGACAAATCACCTCAAAAGGTCATTGTACTCAGAGACGATGCAACCTTTATTGTCAACGTCCTATATTGCTACCTTGACGAGGTGGTCGGGCTTGTGTACTGTTTTGATCCGGCGGTCTGTGCTGACTAGGACTCCGGTCCTTCCAGGTGCAACCTTGTCAGACAGGCCAAAGGGTAACAGTCAGACGAAAAGCAGTTACACTCATAGGATTGTATGTCGCACTACTGACCGCGTAGGAGTGCTTAGG
>QNGE01002517.1:43056-83349 GCA_008508345.1 Paragonimus westermani | reverse complement strand
CTGATGAGATATCAGCGAGGATAGCAAAGGCACGAGTTGCCTTTTCCAAACTGCGTCATCTGTGGCGTCGAAAAGACGTTCGGTTGTCGCTGAAAGGAAGGGTATATAACACCTGTGCGCGTTCCATTTTGCTGTATGGTTCGGAAACGTGGCCTATTTACAAGGAAGATATCAACAGAATTGTTGTGTTTGACCATCATTGTCTCCGCCACTTGGCCCACATTAAGTGGACTGACCGCGTGAGCAATGTGGCAGTTGGCCGGCGCGTATTCCGGAACGTTCGGGATGCGCGATCAATTGGTCAACTAGTTACTTTGCACAGCTTGCGATGGTTGGGTCACGTGCTCCGTATGCCAGCTGAGCGTTTGCCGTACTGTGTATTATATACTGAGGCCACCAACAGTTGGGTAAATCCGCGTGGTGGTCAAGCAACAACGTGGTCACGAAACATGAAAACCTTGACTGCTCCATTGAGCAAAGTGGGCAGGCATCGCCTACGTGGATGGGGTCCTCGTGATCACCCAAACCGCTGGTTAGATACGCTATCCGAGATGGCGATATGTCGCAGTCAATGGCCTACCTGTATCCATACCATTTCTAGTTCTTCCGCTTAGTCTTCTTTAATATTTTTGACCTTCTTAGTAACGTTTCCTTTTAGGATAGTACACGTCACTGTTGCGGTGAGTGGGGGCCCGAGCCACAGTACCTTTGGTCAGGCTCATGGCTGTTATGATGATGATGTTGTTGTCAACGACAGCGTTCATGCAGTTATGATACTGCGATCAACTTGAAAGACATATACAGCTCCAAATATGTGTCACCCTTCATCGGAAATAATGCAGTCTCCCTTCGTACACAACAGCAGAGGTTTCATACACTGATGACCAAATAAACTACTTCAGCCGGTGGATTTGTGAAATTTTGGTTTACCGGGCATTTATGCCGCGTCTATTGGAATTTATTTTCATCAAAATATTCACTTTAAATGCGGGAGGCCTGAAAAACCGGTGGCACAACCACACATAAACTACGTAATCCTCGATTCTGATAGGCTGACCGAACTGTCCACCACCTAAAGCGTATCTCTCAATCGATCCGTACATCTCACTCACAGCGGTATACTGTAGTTCATACCAACAAACTGCAGGAAGCCTATAGTTTGGAAATATCTGCTACCTATGAACTTAAACTGTCCATGGTTCTGTGTCTGGGACCTGAGTACTGCTTATCGTTAACTCAGAGGTAGTCGGGCACCAACAGCAGACAAGCTTCGAGAAAATTTCATGATGCTGCAGGACGTTGCGTTTAACGAAACTGAAAAATTATGCCCTGACTAATGAACTAGCGCATTTGAATATATGAAGGATTACTGCTGTGTACGCGTCAAGGCCGCCTGTGGGACCCACGCCCGTGCCAGAACTCAAGTTGCGTTCTGATTGGCGCGCCTTCAACGACCAACAAATCATTTGCCACGCACTTAGAAATGACGCTGCCACTCGTCTACTGAGTCACTTGTTCCCTCTGCCGTTGTTATTGCCCATATTGCTTACTGCTGATTGCACCCAAATAGGACTACCACAGTTACAAAGTGAAATCGGAAGTCAAATCCCGCTAAGGGGTTTACCTTTGCTCGAGAACCACAATTAAGTTTGGAGACCTTCAGTTTTATCTTTATAAGATAAACGCATAATTCTTCAGTTGGTTTGTAATACTATGAGGAGTTCCTTGGAATTATAGTCAATGTTTATGCTGAAGATTACTGCAAGAAAAATGCCGTCAGCAGTATGGGAACAGTTGGTCTGCCTCCGAGGGCGCATCCACCAGCTTTTAGTATGGGTGGAGATTCACCTGCCATATGTGTCTCAGTAGGAATATGTGAATTGTAGTAACGGGAATAACTTTACTCTAGACTGTTGAGACGCGTGATACGGTCATGGCCTTCAAAAGGATGAAGCTTGCTTTGATAATGAGACCAGTGAAGAGCAACCACTAATACCTTTTGGCTCTATTTGAAACGACGGACACCAATAACTTGACTACTCTAGGTGGCAGATAAAATGCCGGTTCTTATACCGACGCACGATATGGATCTATACAACCTTCTATACGCTGTGTGCTCAAGGAGTCGTAATTTTCTAATAGAGCGATGCCTCAATAAATGCATTTCATTTCCTCCTTACAGATAACCTATTTTTAACCAACTGTCTAATAAATCTGATTCGGCGTGGATCTGTGAACAGTGGAACTACAAACCGCAGTAAAGTTACATCTGTTTGTCAGCGTTCACTCACCTGGGTAACTCCACCAGTCGCCATCTCTATTAATATCTCTAATCAGAGGCTAAGTGAATCAGAAGGCCTCCATCCGATGTGCAGTCCATATCTTGCTAAAGATAACCTTCCTCTTCGTTTGTTAAGTCATCATTCGACCATATTGAATCATGCACCAATATACTGCGGGCTTGGCAACCAAAGAATGGGTGGTAAATCTACACGTTTCTGGGGGTTGAATATGAAAATGTTTTAGACCGTCACCACCAGAAATCCGTCATCTGACCACTTATTCCCTACTTGCTGCCGACATTCTACGTGCCTGACTGAATGCAAACATCCGAATATTTCAATGAACTAAGGACTCTTCAATCTTTGATGGCTAGGTTGGAAAAATCAAACTCAACTTTTCCGAGTAGTCCTACAAGTGCGACCTTTAAGGTTGGGTTGAACCCAATGTAACATTCAATTTATCACCGTTTCCGAAGCATGTTCAGATCGTCAGCAGGGTTTTGTTTGGTGAAGTTTGATTATCACTACTAAGAACTCTTTTTCCAATACTTACGTGATCTACCGGATATCTCTTTCAGTCAGTTGTTTCACCAAACTCGGTACTTACTCCGTCCAAAATAGCATATGTTCAGGTGTAACAATACCATCGCTGGCTATATCAAACCAAATATAACTGCAACTCATACTGTCCGTTTTCCAGACTTTCAAGCTTATATTTTATTAATTTAGGAAAACAGCCACCGGTAATGAGATGTGCAACACACACATGTCAGGAATTGCACTTCAACAGACAACATCTGATTCCTCACCGGATAACGTTCATTCTGTGTGCATCCCCTCTTTGGGTACGATTGGCTACAGATGCAAGTGTAAAGCGCCTTTCATGGAGGATCCCACACATCCAATGCCCAACTGTTTCAAACGCTCCGGACCATGTGATGATTTAATTTGTTTGCACGGAACGTGCGTGGCTTCTGTTGGTGAGAATGCTACTGGTATGTGTGTTTGCAATCCAGAATATGACGGGGCAAAGTGTGAGTACAAAGTTAGTCCGTGCAATCTTTTAGTACGGTTAGAATTTTGACTTGTTTTGGGTGTTTGTGATCTTTACGTTTTTGGAAGATACTTTTGATGAAAGATGCAGAGACTTAAGATGTAGTTGATCCAAAAATATCATTACAGTTCTGCCGGAGGTCACAGGTATCTTTGATTTCGTCAAAACTGCGTGAAGTGAGCATGCTTCTTTAAGAGATAATGGGTGACACCTCATTGTGCGCAAAATTTCTGCGCGGTTGCTAGACCCGGCTTGTTGATGTAGACGTTCTGAGTCATTTGCTCGTCCGTCTTCTGAGAATGATGCGATCACCGTAAGCAGAAGTGAGTTTTCTCTAGCCTGGTCTTACCGCACTTGACGAAGGTGTGTTCTCTGGATACTTACCTACCACAAATTTGGTTTAAGCTGAATGCCAAACGCATATGATAGCAGTCTTTGCATTCAAAGAGACAAGTCAGCGACCGCTTTGAAGGGAAACAGCGTTAGGTTTTGCCAATAGTACGTAGCCTTGGCAGCTACCTATTACGGTTCAGACAACAGCGATGTAAGATACAGTAGCTAGGTCAGTTCCAAATTCAACTAAAATTCATAAATAAACAAAATTATTTTTTGTCGTATATGGTACCGGACATGTCGTAATGTTATATATACTCAAACGTACTGCATTCGGTTGGCTATTTACTCCCGGGATTCGTGCGCATTTTCGTGTGCAGTGTGAATGGAACACTTTCTCTGTCTCACTCGTGAAAATTATTGGAGTGTAGGTTTCAGAAATTCACTTCTCACATTTTATGGGGAGCTTGTTACAATGAAGTACCCGTAAGATCACGTGATCCATGTGAACATGCGGATGGCTTGCTCTTACTGCTACCTCGATCCACTCTCAACTGACACGCCTAATTTTTTCTAGTTATATTGACTCCTACAGCTTTTCAACGGCTGGAGTACTTTGACTCGTCAAACATTGAGCATTACCAGTTAACAACACACAAACCGTGAGGATGGAAATGGGGAATATGCTCGACAAACAAGACGAGGGAGAATTACGGTCCATTTCTTCCTAATCAGCACTTTACTAGCGTTACCGTGGCTCAACCATTCACGAGCTGTTAAATGCTTTAAACGAGTGATCTGCAACTTCACCATCTCTCTGAAAGCACAACTTACTGTAATTAATACTGGATACAAACCAGTCAAACAGGTGCAAATCTATCTGTCAGAGTTCCGATGAGTGGACCTTACGAACACAGCTAACAGGGATTGTCGGCCCACAAAAATCGGGTTGACCATCAGATATAGGATGAGAAATGCGTCTTTCTGGAGAAACGGTAGTTCGGTTTCGTCATAATGTAATCTATCAACCGAACAATGAAGAGCACACTAATGTCAGTCTGATCTTCCTCATCCTTGAATATACCGGAAAATTGCGGCCAGTCAATTACGAAATTTACATACCACAAACAGTATCCCAGGTGTTTTTTGTGATAGTCGACGGGAAAAATCTACCAGAGATATTTTTGACAGACTAGGTATCCTAAACGCATATTAACAGATGAGAGACGTTGCGAGTGCACTCAAACTTTTCACAGTTGCAAAATGATCTTTACGCCCTGGCTTTCTCGTTCGTGCTGATATCATTTATAAGTGTGGCGAGAATAAGACAAGAGCTAACCTATCTAGAAATCATTCCTTCATTTCAGACCTCGTGACACCAGAATAAGTCGTGACTATCAGCAAAGACATAAATACTTAATGATGAATCTTTGGATAAGTTTAGGGCAGTTGTCATTCGCAAACTCTCTGTTGCAACCTGTCCAGAAAAAATAAAAGAGGAAAGACCATTTGATGATGAAGAGTTAAGGTGAACTGTTTAAGGTCCCTGCGAAACTAGAAACATCTGTTCAGAACTGAGATATTCAGTGGACGTGGCACCTATGAGGGAAAATAATGTTGCCACGAACAATATGGTTAAACAGACAATACTGAACAGACTTTTCATTTGGTTTTTACATAATGGACAATGGCATCTCATTTTGGATAAATATACTGCATGTTTGACATTTGCACAATTCGATGCATTAAACTGGGTAGATCGCCAATAGTTTCAGTGGACTGTAACAAACGAAGAAGTTGGTGTTGTTAGATTTACGTTTGGGATTCCAACAGTTCGCAGTGAAACCCACATACGATGAGAGGACAGTTTATGAGGTAGTCGAAAAAATGCCATCATATCAAGCATACGTCCCGCAGCTTATACGGCGCACTGTTCATGTTTTGATGCCAAATGTTTCAGTTGGTGACAAGGCTGAACAATATGGCGACAGTATTGTGACAACTAGATTGATAGGCCTTGGTTCGGAACTCTACATGAGCATCTCTAATTTTTCTGGATGCCACCTTAGGCTTGTAAAATATGTTCACCATATAACGTCACTTTCGTAAGAACTACTTTGAAGGAGACGGGTTACTTGAATCGACCGACGATGTCCAGAGAACTTTCAGACAGACGCGACGGGGAATGAGTCATCAGGTGCTGACAGTGGTACTGCTGTATTCAGGAAGAACGCTTACTGCAGCAGCGGAGGTCTGCGACGGTTTCACCGAACAGGCACCCAGACAGAAGGAATTCGTTCATAAACAACAAACAGTCTCAACTTAAACAGAGTAAAATTTTAATAAGGATTGCTTGACGATCGTTTATGTGATGAGTGAGCTGAGGTTAAAAGTACCCGTAGAGGCAGACCACAAGCTTCTGGGCTGAAAAAGTAAGCAAAGAAACCAAAATGCGAAGCAGCTTGGTTAACACTGAGTCTGCGGGAATATGGTTCTTCCAGCAGACACGCGTCTAGGTCTGTTAGCTGTGTCGCTTCTCTCCCAGCCACAAGTAGAAGGGACTCCTGAAAAGATATTTGTAGCGAACAACATTATTTTTGTCCGAAATGGTTAGATACCAGATAATATAAAGCCCTTAGGATAGGGTTTGACGTTTCGACGGAAGACAAGAAGATTGCAGCAAATGTTAATGATCAGGAGTTTAAGACGGTTACCCTCGGCTGAGAAAGAGCTGGTTTCACTGATGTTGGCTGTGGATGCGGCGGACTGAGGATTAACGATCCCACGCGGTGATCATTCCAGGGACAAAGGAAACGGAAGTTGGAGTAGTTTTTCACTAAGTGACAAGGGTTAGAAGTGCTGGAAAATAGGATCCATCAAAATAAAGGTAATCCAAACTAAAGACGAGGGTTACTGTAATAACACATATATAGGCTTTCAAAAGACCGATGTCACCGGATTACAGAGGCTCCTACAACGAATTGCAGTTTTAAAACTCCACGAACTGCAGCCGTCAGATGTTAGGGCCTCATTTCAATCAAACCCAGTAACTACTAAGTTTTTATCACGAAAGAGCATGTCACTCGTCGAAGTGAAGTGATTGGAGTTCCAGATTAATGGAAGTCTTGGTGGTGAAACATGTCGTGACCAACCATGGTGTATCATTGAGCACGCCGATAGGCCTAGACTTTTGATCTGAAACAACAAAGTTCGAACATGCATGAAGCCATTTATCAGTGATGGTGCTTGCAGGACACCATACCGCTTGCAGCTGAATAAACCGACCGAATGCAACAGGGAAACGTTTAAATAAAAGTTGACGGACGCAAGTGCCTGTCTCTGGCTTGCAGAAAAATGTCCTGTTTCATCTGAAGTACCGATTACCGGCTGGTCAGGACATTGTGATATGATCCAATTGCAATAAATCAGTTAAGTAAGAACGGCGGACCGAAACCTGTGTCTGTTGAGGACATACCAGCAATCACCAGCCCAAACATCTGACAAGGTCATGTCATATAGCCCCAGAAAATTGCAACTTGAGTGGAATCATCTCTGTGTGGTGCGTTCAAGTCAGGGCCCAATGCACAAAATTGGTCGGAACTGTGAGACAAGATAAGTGCCAAGGTGGTAAACTTAGAAAAAAGATAGGATACGTATGAAGAGTGGAGCAAACAGAATGGCGACGTTTGTGGGCAAATTTGCGTAGGTCCACGAGATTTCGTCAAGTGGTAGGAGACCTAGGAGAGGTGTGCTGTAACGTACCCAACCGTGATGTGAAAACAACAAAAACATACTGAAGTTAATGACAGTCATCAACGTCCGATTATCTAAGAGTGTGAGAATACAATGGAAACCGAAAGTAGAAACCACCTGAAGATAGGTTTTTGTCAAACTCAGGTCACCGATCCGTTTTACCTTCAACATCGTGCGTGTTTTCTCAGGAAGTGGCTAAAAAACATGCATTTCAGGGCATCCACTGAAAGGTTTACCAATATTTCTCAAAATCGAAGTCAGTACCGCCTACGAAGAGCACTTGACTGACTGGATTTTGTCCATGTTTCGAGGCCGGTTGTAATCACGATCCAGAAATTGGAGGTCAACGTCGGAAACCGTACCCTTAGTGTTGAATGAGGGCTTTATCTTTGCCCAGAATCTGAGGTGATTTGTAAACACGAAAGCATAACAGCGTTCCAGATAACAACCCAGATACAAATGTGCCACAAGTGTGCTTACTGCGCTCGACTGTTCTCGCATCTGCATCCGGTTGTACTGGTGTTAGTTTATTTGTCCAGCAACTGCGTTCTTCTATCCCGCCTAGTCTGAGCAAAGCACACCTTAGAAAACCATTGAAGCTGCAGGTACTTTGCGTCTGTACGTTACCCAAAAGGAGCGCACAGCTCAGTCCCCAAAATTCGTCCAGAATACTAACAGTACCATAGTTAACAATATACGCTGCTGTATTTCATTAGAATATGATATTAAACTCAATGTTCTACTGAATTTGCGCTCTTGCACAGCTCTTACAATCCAGTTTAATATGCTGATGACGGAGTTTTTTCTATGGCAATAATCGCGTCGAATTTGTATGACCCAGCCATCTTTTTGACTGACGAATATCCCAAGAAAATGCTTATACTGCTCCCCGGGTTAACAACAGTTCTCTGCTATTTTGCAACACAATTCACCCAGTCTTTTTCGTGGCAACACCGGGAGTAGTGCCACTTTCTGCAGCGTCACCAAGCTGCTGTAGACCGTTAACAACTGTCATGGTAGTGGCTATGGTGCTTCCTCATTGAATCATTTGCATCATTGTTGAATATAGAACTACACAAGTTGTAAGTTGATGGTTTCTCGACCGTGGATGTGCCATAAAAGTAATGAACCGCTTGTGTTTCTACTGGGTTATGTTTGATTTTTTTAGAATCCTGTGTTTGCACTTTATCTACCGAATAGACTGGAGTTAATCGGTTGAGACCAGGAATTTATACCCATCATCAAGCGTGGTTCGACCCTTGAGGCGCTCATACTCTCGCAGAAAGTCTTCCGTGCTGATCAAGGAATCACGTGAATCATCCTACACAAGTTCAGAACAGTGATTTTAACATTGCATAACGAAGACTGTTTGCCATTCACAGTTTTTCGTCAGACTGCTGGTCAGGAAGGTTCTTAGAAAAAAGAACGTTTTTAAACTGTTCACTCCCCGCTATGCCCATTTCATGTTTTCAGGCATCATCGCATTCAATCTGCATGTCGTCCTTATCCATTCTAACTGTTCCCGGGATGGGGTTATTATTTGACTAGTTTCAGTTGACCATCGTTTCAGCCGAGGGACACTAAGTCTCATTTAGATTTTCGGTCCATTTCTGGGTCTTCGTATTTTATTTCATATAGGTTACTCAACCTTATTTTGTTTTCGCTGGTGAAGCCGCTAAAGATGATCGAACGACAACACCGCTTGTGAGTTCACTGCGTCGTCTGTCTTTTTTGTGGTTTAATACGGCTAGTGAGCAGGCACTTCAAAACTAGCTTCCAGTAATCGGAATGGTGACCAGCTAAACCGGTGGCATGTGTGTTTGATAGGTAAAAAGCAGTCATTTAACCAATGTAGACAAGTGATACCAAGATAGAACCTGGTTACAGCGAATGGTTGCTATACTAATATAACCGAGCATTCATTACGCCTTGTTGAGAGCCCATAATTCTTAACGAATAATCATTAACAAGTTTAGGAGGATCAGCGTAAACTCGCTAACGAAGGATAAGATAAACAATAAGGGTTTCACACACGTAATTTACGTTAGAATTTATTCCTTTGAAATACGGATTTTGGCCCCTATTTTTACCGCTATAGGCTGAACACTGGAGTGTATGGTCTGAGTGCTTGCCCATTTGTGGCTTCAACAGAACTCGAACCAGAAGGCGTTCAGCTACCATTCGTGACCCATCGGCCTGGGAACTATACTTCAAAAATTTGTCAGATCTGGCAAATACGATATCTGACAGAGAGCTGCGGTCCTATCCGGGTGAACTTATTCAGGTACGTTCTTCCGAAACAAACTTTATTTTCGTAAACTGAAAGTGATTCCAAATGTCGGTGCACTAGTGGATTAGGGTTTGACAATTAGGTGACATGCTGATGAACCAGCAGCTACACGAACTGAGTTAGAAGTTACATCACCTATCAAGCCCCACCTCATTCTTGGTGGGCCCGGGTAAAAAACACTGCAATTCTCAACTGTGGGTGGAATGGTAATAAAAAGAGTATGCAACCAATGAAAACATGATTGGTGCAACGTTAGTTCACTTGACTAACGAAGGATTCACGTAAATGTTGGTTGTTAAAAATTTAGGTGTCATTGTTACAGTTGACTGGTAAACCAAAGCGAGTATTACAGATAGACTGAAAGCTACATATGTAAGAAAAACCTTTTGAAAGAAGAAGCTATCGAAATTAGAGAACACTAAGTCTTGGTTGATCCACAACACACATAACCAGCAGAAACATAAGACAGCGAAGTTTTCCAGTCATATTAAGGGGCGGCTCTATCCCGAACTGGTCTTCTGTAGCCGCTTGCTTGTAAAATTGTATCTTTTCTGTGTCAATTGTCTTTGGAATGACTACAGTGGTTGCTCTATTTTTGAAGCACAATACCAACAAACTATGTTCTGGTTTTGATCGTTTCACGACGATTCTTAATGTGCACTAATTGCTAGAGGTATTAAATCAATAACATCTTATTGTTGAGGCGGAGGGAGGTCACTGTTACAAGCAACAACATATAGGATTATTTTGCTTTGAACAGACAGGTTTACATATTAAACTAGCAGTATTACCACACTATTACGAGAAGTTTACGACCAGGTTGGGAGCGCCAGCTGTATCAACTGGTCGTGTGGGGGGTTCGCAGTCAATATAAACTGGGATTATATATAATTGATACTGCGCCGTCCGTAAAAACTAAACAGGACGTTAATGAACATTGAAGCTTCCTAAAGTTTTTGAGACGATATAGGTTTAGAAAATGCTTTCAATCTGAAGGATATGCTCAACCATTTTAATAGACTGGCTACATGAAACTACGTGGCTTTTGGGCGTTAATCATAACAGTCCCTCCCTCAACTGCGCTTGCATTATTAAGTCAGGCGAATGTTTCTCACTTGCACTGGAGGAGTACACAACTGCGAACGTTTGCTGTCCTAGTTTTTGAGAGGTGTCTCGTCAATTTTTCAGAATATGAGACATTTTTATTTGGTATCGCCTTATTCCGCACTGAACCACTATTGGATCGTGGTGCTTTTACTTAACCATATGTTTTGCCTTGACGCCTGGAATGAACTTAATACAAAAATCGTGTTCATTAGATGAAGATTTCAGGAGCAGACTGGCATACTGATCTTCGGTACACATCAGATTTAAAAACCAATGCCTATGTGCCTCATGGTACTAATCTATCCAAACACATTCCAGTTGATTTAACTCTAAGAATTTTATACGAAGTTATGATTCAGTGTGCATGGACATACTTGTGTATAACATTCAACTTATGCTAAGAAGGCAAGAAATAAGCATCTAATCAATGCTGTATGAAGTGTGTAACCCAAAACTATCTGGGAGCCATGGTATGTACGGCTGAAAATAAGGGCTAGTATATCTGAAGATTTTCAGGCAATTGGCATAACGCACTTCTAAATCGTACGCGATGCTAAGCATGCCAGAGAAAAAAGACTATTCCAGTTTGTTGGGGAACTATTTGAATGTGTTTTTTGCGGTTGTAATTCGCCCCAGTTTAAAAGCACCAATGAGTACCACAATTACTTAATTAGGAAGAAGCAAGGTAATCGTCTGCCGATTCAGACTTTTAAACTCCGTCCAGAACGCTACCCAAGTTTACTGACTGGCCTGTCTTTTGTTTGTAAGGCAGTTGATGACAAGTATGGATGAGCTGCTCATTTTAGATTCCACTTCATTTTCTCCTGCTGTATTAGTAGTGGACGTCAAACATTAAAGCCATATAACCTGGAGGCGGACAACAGTCTTATTTCGATATGTTTTTGACAAGTATGGGTCGAGGTTGGCTGCTCTGTTTCGTTGAAAGTGTGCTTTGCATCCACATAAATTACATCATTTTGCATGCGTGTAAGTTCAGTTTTGTTGAAATCAATGCCAAAGTTTTTCAGACACACCACTTGGGATTTTTCAAGGTTATAAGAACAGACATTTTTCTCATATGGGTAAATGGCCTAGCAGTCTTAAAAACAATGGTTGAGTGTGGGTGCACTTTTGTCTACAGTAATGGAGTGCATTTGGCCTCTAGCATTAATTAATTTTGTTGACTGTTGGCTCTTCAGTTTGCTGCTAATTCTGTTTCGAATATTTTTTCGGGAATTTACGTCACACTGGCAACAAGAAAATCAGTTCATAGTTATAATTTTTTTTAAAATTCTTCGGTGTCTTTTTTTCGAGTTAGAACTTTTACCTGGCTCACTTCGGGTGGGTTGTGCACTTCATTCATTTTTGCTCCTGATTGTCTGCTCTTACTATGCAACTTCTGAGTTTGCTTCAGTGTACTGAAACGTCCAGGGGCAGATTTCTAAGGTTTATGCGTTCTAGATATCATGCCACTTTTAAAAATTGTATATAGCTAAAAAGAACAAATTGCCGAATCACATGACTTCGTTCTTGTAGCGAGGAGTTAACGATTGGAATTCTACGCACATCTATGTATCAACCACGTGCATCAGTTGGCTTGTACATTTGTAAGTTATACAACTGTGATGCAGTCAAAATTTTACATTTGCTTACGGCTTTACTAAGCAGAATACTTATCTTTTAAATTGTCCCAAGCCTACGGGAAGTTATGATTTTGCTAGGAAAATGAACGTTATTTCCACATTGCTGACATCAGAGAACCCGGAAATTCGATAACTGTCCCTTATCACGGTTCATTTACACAGGCTGAAGTATGCCCTCCAAGAACTGGATATCAATGTCCGTCAGCTCTTAGCAGCCATAATTACCCATTGGTGGCTTCAACGGATCCAGTACTATTGGAATTACAGGCCTTCTTGAGCCTGGCAATTAGCGTTCTTTTATTGTTTATTGCTTTCAGTGCTTGTATCACTCGCATTGTTCGAGGGAAAAAGTAGTGAATCGCATGTTATACATGTCTGATGCCAAATATTCCATCAAAACACGCAGAAGTGTCACGATATACCAACTGGTCTATATGGTTCTGTACGCTTCTGGAATCTAATGACAAACTGTTAAACAAATACATTTTACGTGTTTTGTTGCACATGACTTAGTTTCACGTGAGAACTTCCGTTTCTGAATAGCCCGTATCCGACACGAAGTGTCTGGTTGTTGCTTAGTAAAATAGAAACTGTATCGTTATGCGACATGCTCACATGACTAATACAGACAGATGCCTTTTGGTGTTTGGGAGTTTGATCAAACTGTCATTTATAGGAAATCAAAAACTACGACAAACTTCGTTAAATGTTATCTTCCTAAAAGCAGGAGAGTACTTCTCAGACGAAGTAAAAAGTCAAGAGGCAATCGCAAGTCTCTTCATCTGCGCCATGATCCACAGTATTAAATCCTCCTCAATACCATATGCTCATATTAAAAAGTACCTGACCACAAACAGCGAATATATTGTAGTGCATCCACGATGTTAAGAAAAACCAGTAAGGAAACAGACCTAACGTTCAAAATCCCTACAAGCCAAATCCAGACGGCCAAAGACAAAGTAATTTCTTTTTATGCAACAGTAAAGGAGGCTCACCATGTAACTGTTGTGTGCGCCCTTTCCAAAATCATACACGGCCAAAACTCGCTGCGCCTTGCTGTGAAAAAATGAATGTTAATCTTTTAAAAACACGTTTGAGCAGACTTTGTTTCTACTATTCTCGAAAAAATTTTTGTCTAGCAACTTCTAAGCTCGTTTTCGATGAAGGTCTCAAGTCTGTTTTATAGATCACGTGACTGATATGTGTAAGTGGATAAAATTCTGTTTCAGCCCAAAAGGACTAGATGTGTAACTCAGGTAGTAAACAGAGCGTTTTCTAACATTAAGAGTGTCACTGCTCGTAAGTCAGTGTGACTGGTGGTAAAAGGAAACTACGTTGCCAAACGCTGACAGTAACAGGTTGGAAAATCTACCCAGGAGCTGTCTGATCAGTTTCCCATCCCAAGATGTCCCATCGGTTTAACTATTGAAAGTGAAAACTAGTGGCTACTTTGTTATTCTAATACTTCCCAAGCTTGAAGTTCTCAGCATTACCTAACACAGAAATCGACGGCCAGAAGAAAGACAGCTGCGAGCAAAGGCCATATATTTAGTGAGCTACTTACCAAACAGCAGAACATATTTCAGCAAAACAAATCGGAGCGCTTGGGAAACGGACACGAGAAGGTCTGCAGTTCCACCACAAACCAGATGAGCGCGACACGTATTGCGGACACAAAAGTAATCTCTCTTTAGAATTAATACTCGCTAGAGTCTGATTATGATTGTTGGCATACATAGATTACGATACACACTTATTTCACGTGTTTATCGGCCTCAAGTTTGTGATTAAAGTGAGAAAAGTGAAGTGTACACATCGATAAGGTCTTAAGTGAAGCTCAGGGGCAAACCCACAACAAACCAGAGGCAGTCCGTAACTTGAGACTACCGAAGCGGCTTCCGATACTTGATCACTATGATCAATAAGACTTCAAAGGCTTCTGCATTTCAAGCTGACCGCCTTTCACACTGCCTTGCAACCTTCATATTCAAGTAAGCACACTTCGAAGCGGCTAACCGAAAGACGTCTGAAAGTGAGGGTTGATATTTTGCCACAGAATGAGTGTATTCTGGAGTTTTTTTACAACAAAAGTACTCAACCAATTTATGTCGCGTTCACTGTGGGGTTAATTATTTTGCTAGACCTGTTAATTAAAGTATCGCTACACTTGGGCGTTTCTGAGTTGAATTTTTTGACCTTCTGGTACAAGGCTGTGAAAACCTGTTGGAGAGTTTTGTCTGACTTTGCATACTTGAGTTATAGTCCTTCATCAGCACATGTTCTTGATACCCTCGAAACAGCTCGCGAAGTAACACAACGAAAAATGGCCGCTCTTCAAACCGGATAACATCAATTTATCGCTTTTTCGTTATGGAAAATAACGGTCTAGAAAACATAAGAAACTCGTTAGGTTTGGATTTTTCAATTTGTCGGTCATTCTGAGCTCACAGCTCGTTTGTGTTAACGAACTGCGCACTTTAACAGTTTGCACTATTTAGCCCTCATTAAAACAAAACTAATGTTGTGCCGTTCTGCTGAGTAGGCAACTTTTGGCTACATGAGCTGTTCTGGGAATCGTTTATCTGTATTTACTCGAATGATACACCCAATCTATTCAACTTGTCCCAGTCGTTTTGTATAGCCGTAACCACTCCTAGTTATTGATAGCATTTCAGGGCCACAAACCTTTTCAACCGCTGTCGAGTTAAACGTCTTATCAGTCCTCCAGTTTCTACTTCATACGTCCAGTAGAAAACGTTTCTCATCAAAATTCTGAAGTGAGAAAAGCAAGC
This sequence comes from Paragonimus westermani, assembly GCA_008508345.1. Classification (NCBI taxonomy): domain Eukaryota; kingdom Metazoa; phylum Platyhelminthes; class Trematoda; order Plagiorchiida; family Troglotrematidae; genus Paragonimus; species Paragonimus westermani. The sequence goes on along the minus strand of QNGE01002517.1, from coordinate 68,095 downwards.
GTTGATCGCAGAACACTCTTGAGTGAACATAATAATAGTAGTGTATGAGGTAATGTTGCAAATGATAATGATAATTCTGATGTGAGGCATGATCAGAACCAGAGGAAACCAGCTGGTAAAAGAAATTTCCCAAGTAGAACAAACCGATATGAAACAAATCTTCCAGCTCAAAATTTGTGGGTGCTCACTGTTACGATGTATAACCATGTACTACATACTTGAACCCTGAAGTGTGGAATGGGAGTATACGTCCAAGATTTATCCCCGTTGTTTGTCCTACAAGCTTTATAAGGACGTGTCGGCACCTGAAACATTAAAATGAAAAATCACTGTCAATCGTTCTAAGTACACCTGATTCCACACGGTGGATACATTACTCACTCATTTAGTGTGTGCTAAATACACCATGCCCGTCAATTTTAGTAACCGCCTGAGAAAGTGATTACCATTCATGTGAAGATTGACTGGCTCCGTCTAGTAAACATACTGGGTAATATTTGGATGAAAAGGTAAGCAACTCTGCACATGCATGCGTGAGCAATTACGAGAATTCAGCGGTCGGATTCTAAGTAGCTTTTCGGACATTAGTGCACGAACGCAGATGAAGGGGTCGATAGCAGTCATGTCAAAGTGACGTACATATGAGAGAAGCGGAAAACAACCTGCACACGAGATCCAATATTCATGAACCGTGTTCAGTCGACTTGTGGACGTAGAAATTCACTATACCAGAATTTTTGTGAGATCACCACTTACACACGGTAGCAACTTTCATATTCACGTGGGATTTTCAGTCCACCTCATACGGAATGTAGAAAAAGACCTCACCGGCAGCCTGACTAAGAAGAAAGCTAACACCAATGACTTTGAGTTAACTGGAAAACACTGGTCGTGGGTTACTAATTTGACTTTATAAGATAGTTATTATCACCCGCATGTAGACGATTGGGCAACCTGAGCATTATTTACAAAAGAATTTGGCCTGCAGTTCAGTTACGATGAGTTGTTCATTGTTAATGTGAAATCAGTATACTCGCTTTATTAGCACGTAGGACGGAGTTCGGCTTCGTTCATCCGCTATCAAAACAGATCTTTTACTACACGTTTTGAAGCAATTTTAAAATGTACGCGAAAGCTCTATGAGTACAGATACTTACTGGACAATCAGGAAGTAAAAAAGGAAAGTGGAGTCTAAATTAGGCGTAAAACAATTAGTCGCATATTTGAACATCATTTCTATTTACAGCTGATCAGAGTGTCGTCATCTAATACAGCAAACGTAATAATGGAGAATTGCTGCACAGCACAGAATTGTGCTGCAACATTTGTGCCGACCTACATCACCCGACGTCAGTAGCGTATGAAAGTCACAGACGCACACATCTTTAATTACATAATGAACCGGAAACTTACCTCACACTCCGTGGCCATATTAATCAGAAATCTTCGTAAGTGAATTGACTGCATATGCTCGGGGATCCAACCTTTACTGAAGGAGTTACCTCATAAGTAGTCAGCTGAAACTAATTTTGGGTCCACGAACGAACCACATTTAATACATTCTTCAAACTCCGGTTCCATTATTTTCCACCCTCTAGATTGTGTGAGTACATTAGCTGATGTGCACGATTTGATGAGGTATCTGGTTTAAAATCTGACCAATACATGTTTTGCTACGGTAGCAGTCGCCAACCGAAAACCGACGCCCTCGAGCTATCATCATCAACCGCAAGAGTGGAATCTCAAAGGATGCTTTACCGTTAAACAGTTTCGTCGCTCAAACGATTGTATGACTAGATTTCCGAACAATCTCATGAAGTATTCACATTTATGCAATTTCAGTTCAATTGTTTTTGAGTGGTTAATTTCAGTTCACTTTTTGGCACGGTGACCATAGTTTTGCTTTCCCAGGTTGGACTAACTTGCACTTAGTTCCGGTTACATGTGCACTGAAGAATTAGGTCATATGTCACTACATATCTTTTTTACGGATTGTTTCAATGTACAGTTTAAGGCAGTCTGTGATGAGCAGCCGAAATCTCTGCTAGCTCCTGTTGGTCACTCAGCTTTAAAGCCAATATAAAGGGATATATTTTGTAGCCAGATTAAAAAATGGCTACTTTTGCAATGTATTTTTGAATCCGATTCAGACTGTCTCGCATAATCAATTAGTACACCTTACAATCGTGCGAAATAATGTACATGTGTGGAACACAGATTTGACAAAAAGCCTAGTTAAAAGAATTGCGTTAGAAATGTAAGGAGATTAACGTGGATTATCTCCTTTCGACATCCATTGACTTAAAGAAACAGAAGGGCTCACGAAGACTTTAACTGGGGATGAAACAGCCGACTAAGCACTTTTAATATTGTCACTGGCTTTGTAGGAGCTCAATGTGGACTGTCAATTGGTCTTGTACTTCAGCTGAACAAACGATGCCCCCGTGTTAGTGTCTGTGCTACAGTGGTTCATGATTTCCAACCACTGAAGAAACAGATTACACGTAGGACCAGCCAATTATGTATCCAGTGTACACTTGTCATTTGGATGACATTTGCGCGATTGTTTTTGTTGGATAATGCCTGGTCATCACCGGTTACATTACCGAAATCTTAAAAAGTCACTGAGGCTTTGGGAGTTGAGAGTAGTTTAACGTGATCTCAAACGATGTCTAGAATCTTGCAGCGTCATCTCCTAAGGCCTGTCAGGCATTTAGCCTGGACTATAGAGGTGACAGTCTTAGCTCGAGTGCCCTAGGAGGACTGTCGAAAAATCAAATCATATATTTTGCAAATGCGATCGGTGCTGTTCATTAACTACGGTGACCGGGCCCATGGGTTTTCAATGAAGACAGTCCCGTATATGTTTGTGCATACATTGGGCTTAAGTTCCATCATAAAGGGTCTTGCTTACTTGTGCTACCTTTGAAAACTGAAACTGACCTCCACATACATCGGAGTTCTTCTGTTGGACAACTGTGGTTGGCTTCTTCAGACTCTGGACGCTCATACGGAATTTTTGTCTGACTTCTGCATAACATCTTCCATCCCATCAGTGACATGAACTGATAATGCTGCTAAAAGATGAGTACGGGCTAGTTTAGAACTCATCTCTTTCAAATAAATGACTTCTAGCAAGTGGATCGTGAGTCCAAAACACACATTCCAACCGTGATCACAAACGTTTGCTCAGTCGCGAATATGAAACTTCATAACACGAATCGATTAAAAATATAATCCTCGACAACATTTGTCCGTATGATTTCATTATGGAGCAGTGCAACTTGATTTAAGTTTAAAGGTGATCCAGATAGGCTACATCTGTGTTTCGGATAAATCAGAACCATGGATAGGTGATACACGTCCCTATGTCATATACATTTTATTGGTTGAGCTACGAAGCGGCGTCGGCAACTGAGCTCACATGTGATATCCCTGATTCTTCAGCGTGGTTTTGGATGTCATTTGGTACAGAACACTTCGAGTAGAGGGCACATGACCCCTGCCACCTATCTGAATTCAACCAGAGTTCAGATGTTTTACCATCTGGTATCTTCTAAGCCAATCATTCTGCCAGACTATTCTCCAGTATTATTGCTTAAATTCGTTTGAATAACAAGAGATAGGTGAGAAGAAATTGAATCCACCCATTCATTGTATGGTATGTAGTTGCAAGGTGATGCGTTCGCGCGATGTGTCATCGACCGTTCCACACGTGCTGTATGCGTGTCTATTGATCAACCGAAATTTATTGGAATCGGCCGTCCCATCGACTGTCAAAAAGAAACGTTCAAACGTCTCTTGTTCACTCAGTGTGTACGGTCTAACGGTGGATTGACTACCTTGTAAATGCCTAATGTTATTCTTACAAGAAATCATTTTTTAATTTGATCCCCATTCTGGTAAGAGGCAGACATAGCACGGAGGTCATCGATGGCGGATCTCTCGGATGTAAGGGACAAGCTAGGAGTCTGTTTAGATGTATGTGTGAAAACCAAAGCTTTAGACACTTCCAGGATGACTCACTGCTAGGTCAACTTGGCCATGCACGCTTAGTGTTGTGAGCCAAAAACGCGGATGGTGTAAGGATTGCTTGTTCGGAAAATCTGCACATAGGGTATACGCCATTGCACCATAACAGACATTCATTTTGCATATAATATTGATCCAAGAATGTCACGGTTGCTACGGTTGTCAACATCCAGTTCATGTATGGAAAGAAAACCATTTCATGCCCAAATGCACTCCAACGGTTCTTGTATTTCCTCTCCATTACCTCGCTATACAAATGCATGCTCCAGCCTGACTACTGAGTAGCGATGTGAGTAGTATAATGTGATCGCTCGTCCTCACTACAGTGGTGCGTTATCATGTTGTAGTCTATGTGTGGTCTTGTGTTTGATTCGAATGGTTTAGTTACAGCCATGCCAGCTAAAAGCTTCTAATGAATAACTGTATGAGGACATTCAAATAGTGATCGGTTTGGATGGTGCCAATAAGCACATCTCGGCCGATCTTCAATCATCCCATATTACGAGAAGTTTTTTGGAGGTGAGTTGGTGATCAGAACACAAGACTTGTGTACCTACATCACATACGTGTAAGTTGAAGTGAAAGGTCAGTAAAACATAGGCTAACTAGAAAGAAAGTGACATAATTAGAGAACCAAAATGATGAATGATAGAAAAATAATTACAGGAATGTGGTGTTACACAGACAATACGGTTAAATGTGTTGAGACAAACTTAAATTGAGCATTTGTAAACTAACCAGTATGCTGATGATAATTTATTTGTACCGACAGTGTTCATTCGGCTTCGCTTTTCAGACTCCTTAACAATATTTATTTCAACCAATGTTTATCTCGCGAAGTTGAATTGACTGACAGTTTGGCTTTTTTGATGCATTTATTACTAGACATACGGATGGAATGGTACAGCGTTCCGATCACCGCAAAGTAGCATGGGATGATCAGTAACTTCAGTTTTCCAACCTGGTTGCTGTAGCATATAAACATGAGTTGGTCAAAACACTGTTTCACACATCCACACTTACTAGTACCTCTGATAAATTGCAGGTAAACCAGATGTTGAGAACCCAGTGGGCATAAGATAAGGTGAATAGTAGCATTGAACTCAAAGTGATGGCTTAAAAAAATGATGTATTCCTGGTTCTGCCGTTTAAAAGTAAAATTCCAGCCAACGATATCGTGCACAAACTAAAGTCCGCTCTAGGTAGAAGGTGTGCGGCTAAACAGTTGTACCTAGTTCAAATTAATAGAGGACCAGTTTTTCACATTAACAAACGCAGTTTGCCAAACTCTTGTTTCCCATGCTGTGTGACAGTTCACTTGCAGTTACGTTTACGTGAGGAGAACAAATCTACAACCACCACAGTGATTTGTCGAACACGTCTCGGAATGGCAGAGGAAACTGACGACGCACTAGGTTAGTCAGAATCCAAGGTCACCGATTGCTAAACACCTTATTATAGCAAGTTGTCACAGTTGAAGCCCCTTTTCGCAAAACGATGCTTTTTATAGCTCATCAGCGGAGGTTTTGTAAACAAAGTAGCTGAGAAAGCTTATCGAGTTGCCCTATTCCAGATTACATAGTACTTGGTTTATTTGCGGGTGTATCTGGACAGTGGCTGTCCCTGCCTACAGACTGTACATAGCCAGTATGTTTTCCATTTGCGGCTAGTGAGGGCAAACGAAATGTTAGCATATCGCAACGTTGGTGACGGTCTCAGTTGTTGATAACAGTGGGCTTAACGGGCTTTGTAGATAATTCGAAACGCTTAAGCCAGTTTAATTCGACGGCGTGCGTCAGTTATGTGGGACCCGCCTGCATTAAGAATGGACTTGATCAAACCAAGACAAAGTCACTTCTGGAGGTGTTCAGGAATCCTTTCCGATGACTGCCTTGTGGTTCTATCAACGTAACCGCCTTGACAACAGGTGAGAGAGTAAATGCAAAAAGGTAGAGAGAACTTCGGCAAGCGTTAGGGAATCACATTACTTGTAGTTAAGTGAGTAATCTTCTCCGCGTCTCATCTATTACCATGTTTAACTGCCGAGTCCCCCATTTGACGCTGAACCACTTAACGATTTTTCAATGAAGCCGCCGAGAACCTTGTTGGCTAGATAAGATTTCATGTGCTTCAGCAGAACTCCGCTTCAGTACGGATTTACTGGAAGATCTGAGCTAACAACAACGAAACCATATCATATTTGGGACTGGTTGGTCAATGTGAACACGGTTAATAGTCCCAACTGGTTGTACTTTGCTGATGGTTTTGGATCCAAGCGGACTGTTGGTTGAACTGTTAATTTGTCTTTTTTGATGTTCTTCAGGATAGCTTGTTTCGTTCCTTCGTGGTATGTCGTCTGCCTCTTTCTCTTCATTCTTCTGTGCACTCGGTTCTCTAAGGTTGCTATCGATGCAAGACAAAATGAGTTCGATTATTTTTCACAATCAAACGTGGTCTTTCATTATATTTCAGTGTGTTGCTGCTGGGCAGTTACATCAGAATGAAACTGAGGACGAATCAAACGTCGCACACTACATTTGAGGTCGGTGGAAGACTCAAAAGTTACAAAAGCTGCGGGTTATGATTAGAAGGTCCAACTTCATAACGAATACCTGTGTGTGAAAACTGCTGAATGCACACAACGACTGAATGCATTCCGTTGATACCCTCATCTAGTTAAGATGCGACTGAACTTCACAAAGTAGTGGAACTACGAGGCCAGTATGAACGCTCTGACTACAGTTGCAAGAGCCGAATGAGGACTTCGGTATTATGAAAGCACCTCATGAAGCACCGTTTAAAACCGAGTTAAATTAGCACATAAAAAATTGCTGAACGCTCTACAGACTTTAAGGGTGCTGACATAGGAAACAGTAAGCTTGCGGGTCCAACCATTCCAAAGAACGTAAAATGAACATATCATTGGCGACACAAACAACCGTCGGACAAAGAGGACGACGTCGACTGCTATGCGTTATTTTGAAAGAGTTAATTAGCTAGAAAAGTACAGTCCATTAGAGCTGCGTGACTATGGGCGACGACAGTCAACAGTACCCCAAAACAGGCCGGATCGCCCCATCTTAGAACTGACCACCCACTTGATAATGCCGCCTGACCTATATGGATGGGACACGAAGCATCGTCCCATCTGTCTGGTTGACCACTTATAGCCTATAGGGTAGCTACAATCCAAGTAGAGGCTATTCCTAAAGATAAATTTACATAATCAGTAGTTTTCAAACGCCAAGTGGTTCGGCTGGATCAAAACCATTCTTCAGCTCTTTCCGTGTCAACTAGTGCCAAAACATTCCAAATTAGTTGTTCTGTATTACGCAAAATTGAAATGTATCCCATTGGTGCACATAACACAGAGGAATTAAAACTGTTAATACATCTGAAAACATTTATCTTTCAGTATGCTACTCTCAAAATTCCCAAAAAACTGACTACACCAGCAAATTATTGGGCGCTAAGTATAGGTGTTGCGGTCCAACTAACACATTATATATAAGAAAACTTTTAGTTACATTTCTGTTGAGCCAGAAATAGCCCGGTGTCCGGCACTCACAAAAGCGAATCTCATCTGCAGAAAATTCGCAAATGTCAATGACACTTATGCCTTCAATTTCCTTTATAAGAGAAACACCTTCATCTAGGATTTTAAGACCCCAGAAACCACTATTTGAGAGAAAATTTTCCCAACACCCTACTTTAAAAGCGTCGACCGTCCCGTATAATTTTCCTTTGGCAGGCTTCATAGGTCACCACGATCGTTCGAGTTAAGTCTGCATGCAAACATACGCAAATCGATTGACGATAGTATATAAAACTCATGATCTGAAGAGATGGGCCAACCATATCGCGTCATTACCTTATTAGTTGATAAAGTTTTCATTTTGCAACCGACCAGCTACAGGTTTGATTCAAATATTTGTTCCACTAAGCGGACATTTACTATTAGTTTTCATTTGACAGAAGCACTCATGTTCAGCTCACCAAGGGATTACCAGTATACTGAAATATTCCTCCTTTCGCAGGATCTGTGGCTGTACTCTCCAGACCTATTGTTTTTCACTTCCGAAAATGAGATCGCTTCAGGTATTACTTCATGTAAGGCGTTCAGTCATTTCAACCGATGTTGCGCTGGTGATTCAGTAGGTAATGATATTCGTATTAGCTGCTGGTATTCCACATAAATACATGAAGTTCCATCGCCCTGTCCAACTGATGCGCACTTAGTTTCAATAGAAACAGATAAGCCTAATCTTTTTTCATATGGCTCAGACTGTCTTTTGTACCCCATATTAGTTTGTTGCAAAAGTAGTTGGGCAATGCTTCAATAATTAGGTGAAAAAGGTCTGACATGTTCAGTCACCATGCAACCTCTCGCTTCCACGCATTCTCACACTCTTGTGAGCCAGCACACACTTTTTCTCTTGTTCCAAAGGATGCATTCCACGTGATATGCTTGAGGACCAAATGATGGGATTCTGGTTAGCGCGACATGTTTTCAAATAATCAGCCAAACTTATCAAGTTTATAGTGGGAAAAAGTATGCCAAAGGAACATTGCTCTCCGAAGCACAAAATAATATAACGCAATCACGAAGTTTCGTCGAACAACGTGAAGACCGGTGACGTCAGGTAACCTTCTGAATAATTGTTAACCAGCTCTGTTTCCTCGTTTCTGTTGATCTGATGGTGACTAAACAACAAAAACTTGTGTCAGACTGTGCCTAGTGTTTCGGTGTGGAACCTTATAAGTTAAAGACTGAACAAGACATTGTAAAAGTGAGACTGACTTCATAGTTAATTCAAGTACTGTATGTACAACACTGTCGTTAGAATTAGCAAAACGCTCAACACAACAGTCTGCCATAGCCTTTCAAGTAAACATTCGAAATCTAAAGAAACAGAATGATAAGTAAGCAAGCAGAATGGGTTCTATTAAAAAACTAGATAAGTAAACACAATCAAACCGAAACGAATAAAAATAAAACATTCTAAAAGTCGGGACAGTTCATTCTCATTCACTGATGATTGGTCGGTACGTATAAACAAGAGATCAACTGAAAGGAGGGCAACTTCATCGGAAGGGAACATAAACGATTTGCACAGCTTGTCTACGATATGTTAATAAGAGATCCTCAAAACTGCCGACCACTGAATCACTAAACAAGTACCTGTCACTCCCGACGAACAATAAGGCAGTTGAGCCAGGACGATGACGTCTAAATGTGCGTTGATAAAGCCTGGCGTGAGAGTCTAGCCCTGTCATGGTAGCAACGGTCACGACAGATTACCGAATAGCACGATCGTCAGCTTTTTTTCTTAAGTTCTGCTGGTATGTAATCTCAGATTCTGTGCTACACCCTCGAACATAAGCAGAAAGTTCTATGGGTAACAGTTACAGACTGACTGCCGTAGCTTAAGGACGACTGCGAAGCAAGTTGGAATTCCACCGCAAATATTCAAATTAAACGTGTTTTGTGGAAGGAACCAAAGAACCGCTCATCCTTCTCCGAATCAGTCTGCATTTCACAATTTCGAAGCGGTAAAAAATAACCAGATTGATTACTATCCCGTATTTAATTCGCTAAAGCAAGAATGGTTACAGAGCGGTCTGGGCTGTGCTGACGTAAAAGGTCTGCACCGACCGATGGATTTATCTCTAGGCCAGACACAAGGCGTAATTTGTGCGAGACGTTTCAGTGTTTCCCAGGGCCTGGTATGATGAAACAAACAAAATAAAGGAGTGTTTATCCGAATAAGGAAATATTGGAAGTACTGCAATTTGATCGATGAGAAACTTCTGGGAAGATAACCAAATAACAGGACTAATTGTCAGTTTTCAACAACCTTTGTGTCTTTCCACAGAAGCTGTCTTGAGCAATAGGGCTTTACCCGTAACGAGCTGCCTGCATCAAAACGTAATCTCTCAAAGATTATGTCAGGAACGCTATGTTGCACAACACTTGCCAGTAGAGATCTCAATGCATTGATAAAATTTGTAGGATTTATTAAATCACATTCAAACCTAACCGATCACGGCGAAATACCAATGGTCTACTAATGTTCAGGTCTATCACTGTTACGGCGAAGAAGAGGTAAGAAACGGACATTTCTAATGCGTATAACTGGCCTTTTGTGATTGCCACTAAACTTATTTCCCATTACTGTTGCTCTATTACATCGTCAATATTAATAAGTATAATTCTGCTCGATAGATAACTGAATTGTTCGGTTAGGCGTGTTGTTACTACCTCATCAGAACTAGTTCTGGATTCGTGGTAAGCCACTTACTTCAATTCTGTTATTGGAACCATCACATAATTGAATCGACATATCGCGTAAAACGCAAGCTGGTGAGCGCATTAGCAGCATCTGGTTATTGGCTGTTAAATAACCAGAGGTGTGCGACGGCTGATACTTGTAAGCCAGGCGACGGTGGCGGTAATTGGTTTTGGATGGATCGGTTACCCGACCAAGCTCGGGAAGTGTTCGTTAATCCCACTGCTCGGCTGACCCGAAGTTCTACTAATGGAGGAGACCTGCAACCACAGTGATAATGATATATGGTGTGTGACTTGGCAGAAGGCAGCACTGACAGTTTGAATGGGGTCAAGTTGCAAACGGCTGTATGAATATCTGAGCACCAAAAACACTCTTAGTGGCTACCGGAAGGCGATGCTCTAATAGTACACATATCTGCTTCTTGAAAGTGAGGACTTACGGCCGCTAGCTTTTACTAGTTTCTGACGAACCGGTTGACTGAGTTTCTTGATAGATGAAAAAGGACAGTCGCCATCCATGAGCACAAACAACAAGCTGTTCAGTCCGGTTTTGTTCGGGAAACTAATGTTTATTGTGAGCCCGAAATAGTGCCAAGACTGTAGAGGTGAGCGGCAGGAGACTGTTGAAATACGAATAATCTGGGCATTCGTTTGTTCGCTGAAAATGGCACTCAGATTGCAAACGTTTCATCATCAAAATAGGTGACATCACCACTGTGTGGAGTTTGAGTGTGCAGATTGGTGAATTTCGATGGTTACCTGATCTCATGCATGAAAGTGGATTGACTCCTTGAGTCGAACTGACCAACCAGAATTCAGACCAACCCACGCTCAAGCCTATACCCGCAAACCTCTACAAACTGAAGAAATCACCTCGTTTGTTCATGTAACTTTTGCGACTCAAAAGTCAAGCTGCGTGAACAACCGAATGCCCAGACGACCGACCCGAACCACCAATTGTGACACTATTCTCAACAATCAGAATTAAGGTTACTGAACAGTTGATTTGTTCTACGAAAGACTGACCGATGAATTGTTGTGAAGCATCTAATAATGCGGATGTCAAGAAAAAAAAGGATTATCATGTTACGCTCGAGAATCATGCGGTGTTTCTTGTACCATTTCCTAACCACGTTCATTGCCATTAATGATCGAGGCCCGTTGTTCACAATACGCAAATACATCGTCGACACATTTCTAGCGTAAAAAGACTGCTTTCAGAAAATTCGAGGTTTGAATTCAATGCATTGAGACACAAATACCAGTTAGAATTGGTTCTGAGGCATTCCATGGCTTTGTTAAGTTGATTGTGGACTTTTTTCAAAGGTAAAATCAACAAAATAACGGGTACAAGATTCTTGCTCTCACTGGTTAATAGACTAAAATTTATGCTGTGTTCGCCAATAGAATAAGTGATGTTCAACTAATGTCAATCAAATCTTCTGCCGCTTACCAGCAATCAAAATACCTACAAGTTTTATAATTGCTATGGATTCAACTTGGTTGGACCATCAGTTGGAGTCAACGGGTAGCAACCGTCTCTCTCTCTCGAGGAAATCACATAATCTGAGCACCACTCACAAGCAAATGTGGCTGAGCTTTTGCATGGTCAGGCTTGTGCGCCGCTTTGACTCGGGCGGAAATGCTTATTAGGATTTCAGTCCTTGCGCGTTCAACCTTGTCAGATGGGCTGAAGGGGAGTAGCCAGACAAGAAACAGTCAAGCTCGTTGTCGATGGCGCCAGTGTGTTGTCGTTCTGGTTCGGCTCGAGACTTGTTCTTGTCTCGTCAGGTTCTATGTGACTTGTTTGTCTCTATGATAGTGTTGGTCTTATGTAAGTGCGTTGACTTAATAGATGTGTGGCTGTTGTTGGTAGTCGGTGTTGTTGCGCTTGTGTGAGTGTAACCCACTCTCTAGCGGTACAGGCTTTTGGGCCGAAAGCTTGGGTTGAGGTCGAAGTGCTGTCTAATTCTGGGCACCCTAGCAGTAGCCCTAGCCCATATAAATAAGGTTAACACAACACAAACCAAATGAAACACTAGATCGGTTTGCCACGCTGGGTAAACCGGGTTGTCCCATCTGTTGTTTCTGGCAAGGTGACTGGGCGGAAAGTAACGCTGCCACACCCTACTCCAGACTTCTTCGCAATGAAGTGACACGCCCGGGGACACAACACGCTGTCTGTTTAGACATGTGATACGCATACGCTGCTGGACTGATGCAGCACCAGATGAGTAGAACGTCGCAGCCCACTGCTCGCTATGAAAATGAGCCGCTACGGCATCGATGTCGCACAGTTGAGTGAGAAAAGGCTTGTAGATCAGGGTAAGCTCCGAGAAGTAGATGTTGGATACACCTTTCATCAAAGAGGTTACCCGGCAAACACTGGTCGGGAGAATGGTGTCTGCTTCTCAGTCGCTGATGGTACCATTTCTTTGGTGATAGAAGAACCGCATAGCATCAACCATAGAATCTTGTTTATGTGCCTGAAACTCGATAGAGGTAAGTCTGCCACACGTATTGGTTAGTATGGTCTAACAATGTATCATACGAATGATGCAAAAGACCAGTTCAATGATCAGTCGTCCATCACAATAGGTCAGCACTGGCGAGTAACCGGTGGATTGTTTTGGATGGCGCAAACACTCCACTTTGACGCCACTTAACAGCCTGACCGGGAGTTTTAGTGTTTCCAGCCAAGAACGCGGATGGCACGAAGATTTTTTATTTGGAAAACCAATTCATGGGTTATGCGTTTAAACAGTACCACAAACAAAACACTCGTGTGCGTACGACACTGGTCTCAGAACGTCAAGGTTGCCACGGGCTTCAATGCTCAGTTGCTTTATGTAGCAAGAACCATTCCATGCGATCCTGCACTCCAATGTTCCTTCTTGTATTTTTCCCGCGGCCATTTCGATGACAAACTCCATGCTCTAGCTCCACTACTGATTAGTAGTGGTGCGAGTAGTATAGTACGACCGCTTGTGCTCCCTACACCAGGAATCTGGGCGTTGAGTCACTCAAGTGGAACGGTGATCGTCTGCTCCATCTGTGTGCTACTCACGAGCTGGCTATGACAAACATTTGGTTCCGGGTGGATGCGAGCTATATCAGTGCGTCGACTCACCTACGAAGTGATCACTAACACAGGGTTGGTTACGAGATTATGCGGTAGGGAGTCGCCAGTGATGTGCAGGGCTGAATGTGACACAGATCATAGGCTTGTCAGAAGCAAATTATTTATCCATGTCTGCAAGCTAGTTTGTGTAGATCGTCCAGACAACGGCAGAAACTGGATTTCAAACGACAGAAGAATTCGAGAACAAGGATGACTTTTCAAAGTACACCTGCTATTCGTCTGAAACATGCTCTTGTATTCACAACCTCCTGTGGTTTGGTAACACTTTAGGGAATGGACCACGGCAGCAATCATCGTGACGATCGGTGGCCAGAAACGTCCGATATAGTTCGACGACAACAATGTGATTATTTTCAACCTGATACGAGAGAAGAATACAGCGTTTGTTGCTTCTGCAATGAACCCAGACAGTGAAGCGCAAAGCGGAATATTCAGTATTCACTGTCAATTCGTCAGAACCAAGGAGGACTGGTGGAAAAAGTGAGGTAAGCGGATGCAGGGCTATGCTGGCCGCGCACAACACGAGCAGTTCTCCGAATCATCTGAGGCGATTTTGGATCCATCCGCCTAATCTACCAAAAGCATTGATTGACGTCGACATTTGCTCTCTGTGCACCCAGCCACGGGACATCATGAAAGTTTGGCGCAAGCGCTTTGATAGCTTAGTAAACCGTCGTGCTGCCACTGACTGGGTGACCATGAATACCCTGTCGCAACAAGCAGTCAGAACTTCAGTTATTTTGCACTAGATTTGACATAGGTGCAGGGAGCGACTGGACAATTTTGAAACAGACAGACTGCGAGTGAAGATGGACTGTCAAGGAGACTCCCGTGGAATGGCAGCCCAATTTCAAAACATGCTTTGCTGCAGTTCGTTTACTCCATCCGGGAGCATGAAGTGATTTTCCAAGAGTTCCAGGGTACCCTGATGGTACCTGTGTTTAAAGGTGAGGGTAGTAAGCAATACACCGATAGCTATCGAGGCATTAGTCTGCTGCGCTGCGCTAGAAAGGTGCTTGCCGAACCGACTCAGTGCGGAATTTTGAGGGGCCACTGTTCCTGAAGAGCAGTGCGGATTCCAGGCAAGTCGTAGTGTGATCGACGTGGTGTTCACTGTCGATCTACACGGAATACTGTCGAGATGTCTAATGAGTGGTGTTCGCCGGCAACAAGTCACATATCCAGAAAAGGTACCAGGGCACCGTGTGACGACCCCAAGAAACAGTTGCTCCACCACTATTACATCCAAAACGCTTATGCGCCTTATAAGATGACGGTTTACGAAGCAGACGGAACCAGAAACGAGGAAAACTAGATTTTCAATATGGCCACATAGCGATACGAGAGCACGGCATCCTATTACCCAGTCACCCGCCATATGTTGTTTGGACCCAGTTATTCGAATTGCATTCTGAGGGTCCCAGTGAAGTATGTCAGTATGCAGTCAATGGTTTCTAAAAGGAACAAGTACCGCAAATAGCGACAATCTGTATTGAGCAACAACAGTATTGAAACCCAACGAGGCAAGCATTGAACAACATCGAAGTCTTCAGATGAATGAAAATCTAAAGATAGGCACACCCTTTGATATAACAGTGAGCGAAAATTTGAAAGTCAACATCGAGCGTGCGGCGCTATGCAGACGCAAAACACTGACGGCAACAATTACTTCGTACAGACACTACGAAACAGACTTCAAAAGAAATACGGATATGACAATACAGAAAAATTAGTATAATTCTTTTGAAACAGTTTACCCGATATAATTGTTTTTTTTTAACTACGCTCAAATTTTCATTCGGAAAGCAATACGCGAAAAAACAGTACATTAATGGTCTGAACGCACAATACACTAAGTTCTGAAGTATTGCAAATGGGAACAAATGACTGGCACGCAAAAGTTAGGTGAGAAATAGGGACGCCTTGTTGCCAGTCAAAATGAGGACTACTGGCAAAGATTCGGTCGAATGTTGACAACTGAGCTCGAGAAGCTATAGGAACAAATGATCTATCAAGTGGACAACAGAATCGGAGCGTCCGTATTTTCAATGATGATACCAACTAGTCAAATCAGTCTAACAGCGCACACACTACGACCTTCCGAAAACTCACTTTTCACCTCTGCATAACGGCAAGGTATATATAACAGCCAACCACGTGCAAAACTCCGTTTGCTAGATAGGACAAGAGGGGCGTTGTGCAGTTAAACAAAAATATAATAGAGGTCGTTTTCCGAAGTTCGAAATACAAACCCCTGATGGAAGAAAACAAATCGCCGACGACGTCTAACAAGAACAACACGAGTCTGATTCTTACTGAAATGGACCAGTAGAAGATGTCACCCAACGGCATCAAAGAAAGGAGATAATACATCGACAACAAGGAGAGTGACAGATACTGTTAAACAAACCGACACGAATTGTCAGAAAATTTGCCTTATAAAACTATCATGCGGCTACGGAAGCACCCGTCCAGATGACTTGCGTCTGAATGAAAAACATACACGCTCACGATATTCGTTGGTCACATATTAACCAGACCACATCATTAACCATCTCCTAAGACCTTCGCAACTGGGTATTTTGTTCCTTTTTAAATCAGAAGGAAGCTGTTCACAGCTAGATGCAAGCACACGCTGTCAACAATTCAATAAAAGTTAATTTAGCCTCTACATCCATCAGGGATTTCTGTCGCCATGCGCTGGGTTGCACATGGACTACATATTGTCATGCTTCACAAACGTAGAAAGAAGCAATCGAGCTAGCTAGTGTGCGAAGCTGTTACAATTTTGTTGGCAGTCACTATGATGTGAGTCTTTTGAGTCGGTTAGTAGCACAGGTCAGACGACAAAATTTCAACGTAAAACCTTGGTGATGGGAATAGAACATAAACTACTATACCGATGCACCACGCTTGTGGGTAGAAATGAAATGGAAACAATTGTCATTTAAGTAAGAAAGCTGTGAATCCCGTTAGTATCAATGGCAGCATTAGTCTGAGATGTACTGGCAAACGAGAACTGACAAATCATTGACAAAACCTTCTGATAAAGTTCTGTTAAATTATGGGTGTATGAATTCTCTGAACAGTAACTAGAACTGCTATTCATTGCTGGAGCTCTCACCAACACAACTTAAGATCGATCGGGACGCGGGCGAACCATTTGTTCTGAGTGGAGCCCATCAGAAACTACGACATTCTAAAATAGATGGTTGAAACGTAGCTGTTTAACATGAATAGAGATTTAAAACAAAATGGCTGGAAAAAACTAACATGAAGCAGCACCGTCAGTAAGAGAAATGACCACGATTTGTTTGGAGGGGTAGAATACTTGGAAAAGGTTCCTTCATTAAATACTAGCTGAATCTAAAACATCACGTAAACCATTTAGGAAAAAATGACGAAGGAAACATCGCACAAGCAATTATTCGGAAAACAGATAGATAGTAGAAAACAACCCTTGCGCCTTAATGTGAAAATACCACGATGAAAATCAGAGTTGACAACAAGAGAAGTGAAAAGAGTAAAATTAACACGGTGCGTCTGTCACTAAAATCACCTACAGTGCGTTGATCACCAGGTGGATTGCATAACGCAATCACTGGCGATGAGGAAACAAAAAACAGTACAGAGCATCAGAAGACTGATAATAACGTGCAAACAAATCACATGGGAACCTTGAATAACAACCCATGAACCAAAGCAAAATGCACACTGGGAGCCGGCGCAAATAGTAATCACACACCTAGGTAAGCAACGGAATCCGACTATAGTAATGCACAGTTCCTCTTCGAGGGTTTCTGCTTGACAAGTGGCATCTGGCTGTTAATCTGTCTCACCAGATCCTTGAAAATCTGAAATGCGCATGCAGAAAAAGAGCAAAACAGTGAAAGACAATGTTTAATACACTTTAGTGTTCGTCAATCAATTTTGAATATGATGAAAGAAGTGAAAATGGCGAACTATGGGGAGTTAAAATCCATTCAGTTTGTGCAAAATCACAAGTTAATAAATAAACAATCTCGAAAAGCCGGCAGCCGAAAACTCCCATGAACTAGTTCACAACAGAAAAAAACAACCTTCATACGAAGATTTAATTTGAAAACATTCTTCTTGTGAGTTCCCATAAGCACCTTTGCCACTTTCAGTCTTAAGCCACACAAGCGGGCACTACAGAACAAGGGGAGCGGAAGATGTGCAACAAGGCCAAAAGATGAGCACGTGATGAAACACGCCAATAACAAACCAACTAAAATCGTACTGACGATGTACAGTGGGCGAAAAACAAGTATGAGTTGAGGGGTTCCGCTGTTCGTTGAACCGACATTTCGACCGGGAACTTTCATCACATGTGCCTACAGATTTCGCTATACAAAACTGAGGATTTCAAAGTTATGTGAATCTCTCTACACATTATAAGGACCTTTCAGCTTGAAGCACGGCTGGTTACTTCTTGCTTCCCTCCACATTTTTAAACCGAAACTTGACTGGTTAGCTCTGGTTTGCTTATACCTCGCAATATGACTACTGTTTACTTCCTGTTGCCACTTGACCCTTGACCGGGTTAACCGCTTCGTCCTCACGCTCGAACTCTGGTGTGGTTGATCATCTGTTAAAAGTCTTTGACGGTCAGTTTGGTCTGTTAATGTTGTTGTACTTGTGAACTGGCGTTTATGTGAATGTATGCGTCGCCTCAAGTTGCTCACCTGTATTAGCTCGTAGATTTTTGCCAGTTCAGTGTTTGTTTAGAGATGCAGTTGCAACCATGATTTCTTGAAACACTACAACTGTATCGGCCCTTTCACAGTACAAAACCGGTCGCTCTATCCACTTTATATAGCAAGATGAATGGACAAAATCGTGCTCCTACCGACGCTCTCACAGCCCTATTCAGTTTACTTGTCTGGCTCTTTACGATCCACACTTCTAGTAATGTTCTCCAAATTCTGTTACGATTATGGCCAAATGTAATAACCCTGCCTTAATAGGTACTACCTCGTATCATTCACCCCCCGGCTTTCATTGTCCCTTAGTTGTGCCTTGACTGCGAGTTAATATGTGCTTTCTGTGTCCGCACCCTCAAACAGAGATCACGCACTCACCAAAAGTCGATGTCTCCTGGATTTTTGAGTCTAGACTCCAGGACGATGGTCAGTGGTGATACCGAGTCTCATGTAGATGGCAGGTTTGAACTGGGATTACGTCTTTTCGATAACGGTGGACGGCTGTTGCAACTGTGTCTCAAACACAGCAGTGGTTTTGGATATCGTGCGCATCGTTGTTTTACTTGGCGTCCTCCCTTTCCGGATCAGAACTGGTTACAGATAGATCATACAGCTGTTAATTGTAGGGTGACATTATTGAAGCGCCTACTTAGGCTCGAAACATGTGCTGCTGTGCAGTTGTTCTGTTATCAACTTCAGTGGATAACTCCGTCGACCGTAACGGTTATCTGTCAATAAATTGACCAGACCGGCGGTAAGGTCTAAGTACCAAACTAGCCTAGAATACAGGCTCAGAAGTTCCAACTCCCGAGATCCCCACGGCTACCTGTAATGTGTTTGAACTGGAGCAGTTTCTTGATTGGAGAAGGTTCAGTCAATCAGTGTTCGCGCACAGACGGGATTATGGTCAAACTGGCGCCAACCAATCACAGACAGTGATTAGCTATCGTAGAACCGTGTCTGTATCAAACAACCCAGCTGCTAAATGCAAGGTCGTGCAAAAACACAATAACAAACTGAACAACCAAAACGTGAGGACACCTGTCGCGTAACCGTAGCCGTAAATACAACTGTCCCTCCATAAGAAGGTGCTGTTTTTTTCAGCGAATTGAGATTGCTTAGTCCCGCTCAGATTCCTGTTCCGATTTCCTCCTCAATTGGGTAGCTCAGTATGCGACACTATTGAAACCATATTTAACATTATATTCACGAAAGATGGGATGCGGCGAGGTGGTTCGTGGGCTATACAAGCTTTGCATCTCAGAGTTCAGTAGGCTTGTTAGATCCCCGTCGGAAGCTGAGTCGTAATTTGATTCTCGATTGTGACTGACGTAAAGTGCGGGGTGAACAGATGGTGACCTGACGCAGAGAAATGAAATCGCTCACCCAAGGGTTAAACACTGTAGGTCGGGTTCGTCCTCCAGGCTTGGACTGTCGCGACTCAGAGTAGATAGTTGAAGACCTTAGATGGGAGCATGCCTACCTGGGTTCGCTGGCGTGTATCTTGCCGTTGGTTGGTAGGATATTTTGCGGGCTACGTACATTTACTGACAAGGAACAGCGAAAGCCACAAAAGAACTGTTTTTCTGATTAGGATGACCCATTATTTTGTAATATGTAGGCACCTTAGTGTTGAATGTTTGAGGTTAAACAATTGTTCTCTGTCCGTTAAGCCCTCTCTTTTTCCCTTTCTAGTTGCACTTGATTCTGTTTATTACGTTTCTATTTTCATCATAATTTTCGGGATATTCCTTTCGTGTTGTTAGTATTCTTCTGATGGATGCGGTTCGTACATGCCCTAACCTGCTAGTGTACAGTCGTAGAGGTCTTCCAGTGACTTCCGACGTTTCTAACATATGAGAGAACAGTCTGTTTCCATTGTAGCTTGGGCTTCGTTCCTTACGTTGTAGACTGTAGTGAAATTTCATGGGTGTTACGAAAATGAACTCGATTAAATTATTCCTCATACCTTCTTGAGGGCCACATGATAATATAGTGTGGTTCCACTATTCGAAATGGAATCCGAGTGCAGTTCATTTCGTTGCAGTTTGGATGAGTACCACGAAAACGGAGTTGTTCTGTGTTTTTGTGTCCTGTGAATTGAGCTCTTTAATTTGGCATCAGATCTCTAGCTGACAGGTGCATTCAGTAAGGCTGCTTGTCATTCGTCAGCTCCATCGTGACTTTCATACCGCTAAAAATGTTAGAAGCTTGTGTGCAACATTTGTATGATATGGTTTGAGCATTATCACTATCATCAACGTATCGTATTCTATATCTTGGTTTGTTTGCCGACAATGTAATTTTCTCTCATCTTCACGAGACCGTTTCGGCGATTAATGTAGATGTAAAGGATTATATTAGAGTTGAAATTAGTTCGTGGATTTGGCTGTCAAATCCTATCCACATTGTTTCGTAGAGCTGCACAAACTCTTTGGTTTCACGGATTCCAGCTCAATAATCACGGTTTCGGCAAGAGGAGACCAAATGCTACTAAAAACGCTGCAACATCGTACGAAACTGTCGCTGCGTTATCCATCACTTTGAAGCTGACTGCACAAAATCTACGAGCTAATACAGGTGAGCAACTTGAGGCGACGCATACATTCACATAAACGCCAGTTCACAAGTACAACAACATTAACAGACCAAACTGACCGTCAAAGACTTTTAACAGATGATCAACCACACCAGAGTTCGAGCGTGAGGACGAAGCGGTTAACCCGGTCAAGGGTCAAGTGGCAACAGGAAGTAAACAGTAGTCATATTGCGAGGTATAAGCAAACCAGAGCTAACCAGTCAAGTTTCGGTTTAAAAATGTGGAGGGAAGCAAGAAGTAACCAGCCGTGCTTCAAGCTGAAAGGTCCTTATAATGTGTAGAGAGATTCACATAACTTTGAAATCCTCAGTTTTGTATAGCGAAATCTGTAGGCACATGTGATGAAAGTTCCCGGTCGAAATGTCGGTTCGATGAACAACCGAACACCTAAATTATTAACCCGGACTGCGAAATCCACCCACGTTCCTAACAATCTCGTGTTTTAGCCCGTGCACACATATTACCTTGGTAATCAGAACAAACTACAGTAGTTGTAAAACTGACATTCGAAACCCTCAAACCTCTCTCCCTCAAGCGAGACAGTCGTAGCTTTGGTGCCCCTCTTTGAATGTGCGACCAGCACCTGCCGTTTCTGTTCTGTGCAACCTAAACTTCCGCTTAGGCTGTGGATAGCCCGTTTGCGAGTTAGTTGTGGCGTTTATCCCACACCCAACAGAGCCCATAGATTAGTACCGATGTTAAAAACACTAACTGGAACTATGCAAAAACCCACTTCACCTCAAGACAAACAGTAAACCTAACTCACAAATGCGTTAGTACCTACGATCTCCAGCACTTGTTGTTCTTATGGTGGGATATGTGGTCGAAGTTCATCGGGTGGGCATATCTGACGAGTAGCAACAATCATGAAACCGGTTGTTTGCGTCCGGTGAAGTTTGGGCATTAAACAAACACACTTGAACTCAAGTTATTTTTGTGGATAGCTACACCCAATGAAAGCTAGGTAAAGACACTGCAAACAACCTTTCACTACAAACAGTGCTGATTGTAATTAACATATTCTTGTCCATACAGGAACGTCGCATGAATTGAAAACGGCGAAGACCAATATGTGATGTTATGGCATGCTCACCTCATCCACATTAATCCTGGCCTTCGCACTGGTTTCCAGAAAGGAACAGCCCCAACTACGAGCCAGATTTCGACCTTGGTCTTGGCCAACTACACGCTCGGAATCCAGGTCACACTTGTTGCCCACTAAAATGAGCGGGATCTTCGGAACATCCTTCACGCGTTGGATCTGCTGATGCAATTCACCCAGATCGTTGAACGTTGATTGCGAAGTAATGGAGTAACATAGAACGAATCCTTGACCATTTTTCATGTACAGGTCGCGCATTGCTGTGAATTGTTCCTGAACAATAGAAGAAGTCAACGCACGGACTCCAAGCAGAAAGTAACATATATGGCGTATATAAAATGAACATAGGGCCTAAAGCAGTGTGTGAGCTCAAGCATACGCGTCAAGAGAAGTGTTACGCACCGCTGATAACGAGTCTGAGGCATGAAAATGTATATAAAAAGACATACAAGGGGGGAACAAAGGGTATTAGACTCCAATTGGTTAATCGTAAACCATCATCCTATCACAAGAGTGGAATAATTCATAGTTGTTTAACAACCGACACCATCCAATGGGTACAATTGAGCGTGCACGGTTCACGTTTCATAGCCATACACCACACTCACGGTCACCTTGTGTACGGGATCCTTAACCTTCACGTAGACGACTTTTCCTCCAGAGATTACCTACGGTGGCAAAGACTAACCATCCCAGTCTCAGAAACGCAGATCTGCAATTTTGAAATACATACCCTAGCACAAAACGAAACCTCATTAGAATGCTGGTTATTACTAGGCCGGAGCTAACTCCCTAGTGTTTCTCACAAGTCTCCGGGCCCCTTTATGATCAAGAAACTCATTGGCTGATTAACAGTCAATCAGAAGGACGCCCCCAGTTCGCTACATTGGTTGGAAGAAGCAATTCAAAGCTGCCACTACTGTCCGACCACCAGCGTCTTATGGGTATCCCATCGTGGCCTGTTAGATTAACTGCGAAAAAGAATGTCATGTGACACCCAGCAGCTTCAAGAACTTCCCTCATACTTAGCACTTGTTCAGCCGTTGATCGAATGGCCTATGGAATTCGGATTCAGAAACCGTTAGGAGTCGAATGCAGGACGGTTCAGTCTGCAGTCACGGCAGGTTTGGCAAATACGGTCCACAACAGATATGGTCACTATCTCAACAAACAATCGTCGCAATCATCATTCAGCAGGTTTCATCACCATGATTTTCACCTTTCAGCCACACACATGGGTATTACGGCTTGAGCGACAATTCACCTTGTCGATAGTTCACAAAGTGACGAAATATTGAACATAGACGTATGGAGAAACTGAACACAAACGATGGAAATTAGTGAAGAAGAGTCAACAGCCCTACAGATACCGTCTAGTCACTAAGGAAAACAAATCGCGAAGCCAGAGAGCAGGTCTGACCAGCGATGTGGATGATCGTGAACAACCTAGCGTGGCAGGTAGCACCGATCGACCCTGTTAAGAGGGAGGGGACGGATTCCATATCGTCTGGCTACCTTGTGGCATGCTCAAACCGTCAGCAGTCTATGTGAGTAATGCTTAGTGTGACGGACGCTCCGTTAGCATACGAAGTACATGACCCAACCGGCCTAGACTGTGAATTTTTATTTTTCTGGTTAGTGGTTGCGAAATTGTAGATGTCCACGATACGTGCTGACGTTATGCATAAAATTCGCCCAGTTGGCACCCCCAAACTGGTGGAGACAATCATAACCAACTTATGAATATTCCACGTGCACGGAGGTCTCACGACTGGAGAAGAAAACTGAGGGTGCATAAAAGTGAAACCCATCAATTTAACCGACAGTCGGACGTCTCCACAGCTTGATAGAAGCACGCACGACCAAGTTGGAAACTGACCTGTTGTTCACCGCCGCATTACAAGCTCATGAACATTTTGGATGCAACCGAGACAATGGTAACACTTTTGAGGTTGTCATCGGGTATCCTGTAAAGACATGACTGTTATATGCATCGCTCGTTCGGCACCCCTGCGGTATCTCATACAAAACGAAGACGCGTGATCAGTTCGGACGGTCAGTTCTCATCACTATGTTTGAAAAGGAGTGGGGGAAAAAGTCTAGACCTGGAGCTTTATTACCTATCAAAAAGTAAAGCGACAAAGATGTTTCGGTTTCCGACTAGACATCGTCCGAACTATCATCGTCCATATATGAACGAGCTCGTTCGGCTAAGTTGAATTCTTCCTCGAAATGATTTGCCCATTCATCAGGTCGGCGCGAAGAGTAAATCCATGGGCCACCACTTCCACATATAGCGCTGCTAGCACCCTATTGACACTCTATGCAATCAGGAGAGAGGGAAAACAGAACCACGCTTTTCTGACAAAATACCCAAAAATAAAAGTGCTCCGTCCTTGTTGATAAATAACGTTATAAGCAAGTTGCAACACTCTACGCTGCAACCACCTCGGGTGGCCTTCCTCAGGAGTGTTATAATCAAAACAACATTGATCTAATGTGATTTAGATTACAATACTCATGAAGAAGGCCACCCGAGGCGATTGAAACATAGCGTATTACAACTAACACTTGGAGACGGTTTACGTCTTCTACCCTGAGCGGCCAGGTTTCGCTGCCGTGAAGTAATACGGCCCTCACCGTTGTCTTATATACGTGACCTATAAGCTTCAGAGAAATATCCCCTCGGTCGCCAGAGATGCCTCAAATTAGCGAATACCGCCCTAGCCTTAGAGATACGCGCTTCTATTTCATTCCCTACACCTCCACCGCTGCGGATGCAGCTTCCCAGGTATACAAACCGGTCAACAACCTCCATGACTACATTATCTAACATCAAATCAACGTAGTCACAGCAATCTTGCAAAAAGCACTTTGTATTTTGAGGCTGCAAAACGCATTCCGAAGTATTTAGCAGAACGCGAAATAGCGTCTAGCATTGCTTGTGCTGCACGAAAGTTGTCCAAAAGCAACACCTTGTCGTCAGCATAACCAAGATCAGTCAGTCTTTCACCAGGTAGGAGGTCCACGCCGGCATCTTGTGAGTGCCGGAGACAATCCTCCATTATTTCGTCTATGACGAAATTAAACAAAAATGGTGACAGCGGACAGCCTTGACGTACGCCACTCATGGCGCTGAAACTGTCAG
>QNGE01002517.1:11642-42681 GCA_008508345.1 Paragonimus westermani | reverse complement strand
GCTACGTTTCAGTTTCCTACGGACATCTCTTCTACACTTGTTATATGAACTGCCAGGAGGGATGTTCCGCCTGGCTTCTAACAACTCCAGGGATTTCTCCGAGATTCAATGTTTGTTCATTCCACGTACCACCGTGCCGCATGCTAATGTACCTGCTTCAAGAATGGTTTGTGTGATCCGGGTCCACGAGCGATCAGGATCATCGGAGTGAGAACTACTAAGGCAGGTTTCTAAGCTGGTTTGATACTTATGCTTTACCGACGGTGTAGTCAGTTTCTCAACAGCCAATCGTTGCTGTAGGTGGGGTCGTTTTCCAGCAAAAGTGAGTACGAAACGACAGCGTACCAGCCCATGATCTGAATCTAGGTACGTGCTCCAATAAGAACGACAGTCCTGAATGGAACCCCGCCACCTATAACTAACGGCTATGTGGTCTATCTGAGACCAAGTCTGATTCAGAGAGGGAGGGCGCCAAGTATAGCAATGACGAGCACGATGCCTGAAACTGGTGCTGGCTAAAAACAGCCTATGTTCAGCGTACAGCTGCAATAAACGCTCACCGTTGTCCGAGCGATGTGATGCTATCCCAAACCTGCCACCTTGACGAGATTCGGCCTCACCAAGGTGGCCGACCTGGGCGTTCATATCTCCGGCCAGAACGGCTATATCAGAACCACGTGTCGACCGGAGGAGAGTGGCCAGATCCGAATGAAAGAGTCAGTTAGAGCGTAAGCAGACACAACGAAAAGATTTTTGACACTTTTGTGTCCAGAATTTACCCTAACAGAACCTGCCAAGTGGACGGCACAAAGTCCACTATTCACAGGAATCCAATCTATCAATGCGGCTGCAGTCGTCGTGCTGGGGACTGTATCTACTCCAGCCTGACCGGTAACGGCGGCCGGGTAGTCACCTGAGGTGTATAACCAGTATCGTGTGAGAAGAGCGGGTGCTGTTAAATACATACTTTGACTACTGTCGTGGATTCTAGTCTCCGAGGTACAGCAAACATCGATATGCAGCGAGTCTAACGCTCGTGCGAGAGCAGCCTGTTGCCCTATCTGTTTTAGAGTACGAACGTTGAAGGTACCTATATTAATTTGCGTTCTAGGTGGAAGCACAGGACGAGGGAGGTCTGGGACTGAGTGGCGAGAGCTGGGACTTATCGGCACAGTATTACTATGATTATCTGTTGAGGAACCTGCAGAGAAATTACCAAAATTGGGGGTCGGGAGGGTCCTGAGAACTAAATTTGGTAGGACGGTGGGGTCAGCAGTAGCATGTTTTCGCCAATCCATCCTGCTGTATGCAGCAGACAGGGCGACCCGGTTTATACTGCGAGACGGCCGATGCAGTATGGAAATTTTGATATTGTGAAGATTCATAGTAGTGTGTGAGGTGAGATACTGCCAGGACGGCCGACCTAGACAGGAGAGCGATTAGGGTTCTCAACCAAAGCCTTTGGCTCAAAAGCTTGTACCACATGTCAGCGGGTGGGTGGCGGTTTACCAGAAATGGTAGAGAAATGGAAGAGATGTCAACCATCTTCCAACCACCGAAATGGAGGACCAGGAGACTGTGGTTTGTCAAACTTCTACCTATTGGCCTGCCTGGTATGAATAACTCTGTTGGTGTGGTCACCACACCGTCCAGTTTAGCCCAAAAGGTCATCGAGATGTGCAAGCCGTCACACCACGTCTAGGTCTAGTCTCATCATGACGGCACCAGTCAACCCGGTGAAATGTTGAAGACATATTCACGATAGGTTGGTAGCTTTTTGAGGTCACTTACTTAAATCTATGCACTTACGAGGTTGGAGTGACAAAATTGACTAAATTATCAAGACCGAAAAGATCGTTCCTTCATTACTTGAGCACTTAACTTTGATGTTAACCAATGAGTGCAATTCAACGCGAACATTCATCTCGATACGCTTGACATCCTGAACGTTTGGCAGCCAAGTTTAGAGAGTACAAAGCAAAAGATAACCTTGAAATCTGTGACAGACGCGGATTTCCTAGTCAGGTTGTTACTATGTTCAAGTTACTCGCTGATCCCCCTTTACGCCGAATCACTAAACCTATGGAAAGCCAGTTCACATGAGGAACAGGCAGAACTTCAGTCCGAATTACTCCGAGTCTAGGAACATCGGCTATCTTATGGATAGCCGGTGGTTGTGGTCTTATCAAGTCCGAAAACTGCTTTCAAGCCAGCTGTTCGCCATTTCTTTCCGGAAAATATTTTCGAAGGAATATGCAAATCGGTCACGGCTTAGTTCGTAACTAGGGTGACAGTGTATGGACAACTACATCAGGTTTTCATCGCTTCTAGTGACGCTGCCGAGGTGTGCGATATTCTCGTTTCTCTTCACTTTTGGGATGGACAACAATGTAGAACATGCACTTTGATGATCCAGTGAGCTTGGTTTTGGTGTCCTTCTTGGCACTCAGTTGAATGAAATCATCACAACAATAAACAGCAAAACATTAGTGGTTCCAGCTGATGTCTAACTGTCATACCACGATAAAGAAAAAGTAAGCTCTAACCAACAAGAAAAAGAAGACGATGGGATCTAAGTCGTAAGAATGACTACATCTGTATCCCAAAATTTAACATCAGGATGCATACACCTTGTGTAACTGACAGTAGTGTGACTTCTCTAAAGATTTCGTCACAAATGTTTTCTCGCTTGTCCGTTTTGCATGCATACTTCTGCTTATGTCTGCTATAAGAGACCTGTGACAAACTCAGTGTCACTTTCTTCAGCTGCATATAGTGAAAGCCTACCCTTACACTAACGTCACAACTATTATTGTCATTCAAGGTCGCTTCGTCTGCATCTTTTCGAGTGTTGTTTTAACGTACTCGGAGGTTCTACGCATTTTTCGCTTGGTGCGCTTTTGATTACCATCGAATCGGTTGCAGCGTTTCCTTTCTTTCTCTCTAGGCTTTAACTAACTAATTATCCTATTTACGACCAATACTGGAAACATACTGTTTGTTTTCAAACCCTGTCGCGTTCTTTCAGTGCGACGCCCGTTAAGATTGCTCCTTAGGAAAGACGTTTTAAATTGTCAGTGGACCAGGGTTAAGTGCATACCCACTTCTGCACCATACTTGCAAACAAACAACGAAGCCACGAGTGGAGGGAAAGAGTCAACGGTAAAATGGCTTTTAAGTGCACTTAATCAACAGATAAATCGACCAAGCAAATGAAACATTCACGCCACTGAACCCGACATGCCGCCATCTTACTCAATGTCTCCAGTCACCGATCTGAGTCCAGAACGCCCCACACTAGGAGACAAACCCGGCCTACAGTGACAAAAACTTGTAACGCACTACCGACATAGCGATGGACTTGCAACTACAGACTGAGTGTCCCTCCTACTCTTATTTAATTATTCTTATTCCTTACTTCTATTTTAGACTTTTTATTATTGCCTCTTCCGGAACCTGCAAGTGTCTATTACCAGTATTTTATCATGTGGCCGAATGATGATTAGTCGCTTCAAAATTTTATCCTTAAGCACCCACACGTCAAGCAGTTTATAATTCAACTCGTGTATGTAATTGAAAAGGTCGAACGAAAAAATGTTTAGGCACCACCTGATATGACGGTATTTGCGTTCTTCGGGAAAAACTGCTTCGAAGTCAGTCAGTTTAGCGCTAGCTAGGTGGGTCATATCAGCACTTTGTGGGCACCGCAGACAGTCCATCACTATTTCGTCCGCGACAGAAGCAAACGAAAATGTTGAAAGTAGACAGCCAGAACGTACGCCGACCTTGGTGTTGAAACGGTCAGGCAGCTCACTCTAGACACTAAGGTCAGATGAAATGTGGGAAATATTAGCGAGTGGCCTCAGCGCAGAGGAATGTACTCCGTGGTTCACACAAGTTGAAGCTACTAAGACAAGACTTCTGCTAAAGCTTCCCCACCTTCTTTGAAAAGCGCTCTCAGGAGATCACCCGGGCCAGCAGCCCTATTACATTTGAGAGCCGAAATGCAATTGCGCACCTCAGTTTTAGTGGGTGGTCCTAAACCTAGCGACCAGGGTGTTGTATTGCAGGTTTTTGGCAATAACACAGTAGAAGCAGTAATCCAGATAAATCGACCATCAGTGTTCCGCCTGCCGCTCTAACCTTTTGGAATTATTACGGACTAGTGTGTTACTGACTCGCTGATGGCTTCAGTGACAGACGGTCGTCCTGGACCACCAGCAAAAATAGGCTCGAACAATGTTTCTTGAAGCAAAAATGGTTACCATTTCCCTAGCTTCTTCCGTTAACCAAGCCTCAAGATCAGCGATTAGGCTACGCTTAGGCTTACTAAGGATATCCCTCCTAAACTTGATAGGTAAACTGTCAGGAGAATTGCTGCGTCTGACACCTAACAAATTTAGGGATTTCCCTTAGCTCTAATGTCTGTTTAACTCACGAACCAAGATGACACGGACTACGGTATCTGCTTCAGGGATGGACTGTAAGATTTGGATCCAGCCGCTGATAGGACGTTCGAAATGAGCATCGCTAAACTTGCTTTCTAGGTTTCTCTGTGAGTCATAACAGCCTCAATCCGGAGAACAAACCCGATCCACGATGGCCAACCCCTTGATGAACGGCTTCATATCTCTACACCAGGCCATCACCTGTCCACATCGCAAATTGGGTTAGTCAGTCACAGTGTCGGCAAACAAATGCTCGGTGTGGCAGACGACTAGTTGGCATCTTTACTACAAGACCTAACCATCTAAATCTGTGCAAACGTAAGGAGTGAACAGAAAAATTCATTTGACAATCATTACCAAATACCCGCCTCCTAACCTCCTCGCTGCTTACTCGTGAGTGCCACCTCATGCGAGCATTCGAACGCAAACATCGATGGTCAAGTACCTGTGGTAGGTTCACGTCTTCTACACTGAGTGACCATGTTTCGCCATGTTAAGCCTTCACTGTTGTCTTATATGTGAGACCCTTAAGACTCGAAAAGATACCCCTCTGTCGCCAGAGGTGCCCCTAAATTGACAAACATCGCCAAAGCCTTAGAATTACGCGCTCCTACTTCATCCCCTACACTTCCGCCGTCACTCATGCAGCTTCCTAATTACACACCGACCATCAACCTCCATGACTTCATTATCCAACAATAAGTCTACACAATCAGTAATCTTGCAGCACTTTGCATACTGAGGCGACAAAGAGTACTCCGAAGTATTTCGAAGGACGCAAAATAACGTCTAGCATCGTTTGTACTGCTTGAAAATTGTCAAACAGCAAGAACTTGTCGTCGGAATAACCAAGATCAGTGTTCCGCCAGGTAGTTCTACGCTGGCATCTTGTGAGTGCCGGAGATAAGTATTAAACAAATGGACAGCCCTGACGTGCTGAAACTATCACGCAGTTCACCGCAAACCCTGACCTGAATCGAAGCATAGAAGTAAGGTGTCATTTTATTTCTACTTCGTACTATCCTCTTTCCCATCCTACTGACTACTCCATATGCTATTATTCTAATCTACCCTTCCGTCCATTACGTTACAGACCGCATGCCTCGTTTTCTGGGTTATTAAATCCTTCCTAACAGGCGTTGTCTTCTCTTCACTCTCTCGACCACTCCTCACAGATCTATCCAGCACAACTTAACCAACCAAGCATAATAGACCGTCTGCTACGACCGGACCGATTTGGTATCGATCCAAACTCCACGAACAGTGGTGAGGTCTGGGAACATTAGTTATATACTTTTTCCAAATTTCCCGAATTGATTGTTTCTCATAAGCCTGACAAGCTAGAAATACCTATACACTTCTTGCCCTCCGCTTTATACAGATTCATCTCTCACTTTACTTATTATGATTCTGCTATCGCCACACTCAACCCTATCCACATAGGACAAGATGAATTTTTTGCACACCACCTTTTAACAACTGGTAAACCAGATTCCAATGAAACTCTCGACCAGTTCATGCAAAAACTCCGAAATCTAGCTAAGAATTGCAATTTCAATACTTTCAGCACTGATCAAAATCATGAGAACGCTAATTGCGATGCGTTCACAAGTGGACTCTTGCCCGATTCACTAACGATTGCTTGAACACAAAACCTCAAACGTGAAAAATGCTCACGATCAAGCGAAAACTTAAGACCTGGCACAGTAACAATCGCAATCCTTCGCGCAATATCGACCTCCAATTTGCAATGTAGCTGCTACCGACGCCCCAACAAATGCTTGTTTAAATAGTCTATCCTCAAGTTTTTCTTCTGCAGTAATCCTTCTTTGCTTTACTCAGCATATCCCTCCCGACCGGTCACACGTAACAAATGTAGCCCAATAGAAGCCACAAGTGAAATGGCCACGACTCGGACTCCATCTTTTCCTATTCTACCGAAGCCTGCGAGTGCCCAGCTCGATCCATTTGTATATGAACTACAAGCAAAAGAAATCTAAGGGGAGATTCTGCGTTGGGTCAGGTCTTACCTTGGCGATAGCTTTTAAGGTAAAAACCGGATCGGCGTTTGCTCCTCTACCCCGGATTTCCGCAGCAGGTCTTCAGGGATCTGTGATTTCTTATATGCATCCCAGACCCTATTTTCAACAACGTTCTCCATGACGAACTAAAAATTTGGGATTCTAGTGATCCCACTACACTGCGGAATGATCTCGATAGTACTAGGTGCCCATTGGATGACTGGAGCTTTCCCTTAAATGACAGGCAATGTGCATACGTCACTCACAGGAGAGCCAGGGAACCCATTCACGATACGTGCAATGTATACATTACCATGGCGGAGTATCCACTAGTTAGTGCTTCATTGGAATGAAGCACTAACCAGCAAATGAATATTAAGGTACTACCCTGTTAGCACCAATTAGGGAATACGTTAGGGGTGAATTAAGGCTGTTTTCGGGAAGGTTTAGGGATGGATTTTTTGACCAACAGCGTTTTGGTTGCTGAAAACGTGTCTGTTCGCATGTGCGCAAATACACTCCGTATTTATATAATACATGAAGTACCTAACACAAAGGAATTGCATTAGGCTCGAGGAAGTTTACATTACACGTATAAACTCGTTTTCAGTGCGTTACACTTGTTAGGGTTGCGTTAGGGATTGTGTCCCAGATCCCTAACAAATCCCTAAACAAACCCCTGATTAATCCCAAGATCACATACCCTGCTAGCATGCTAGCAGGGTAATGGGAAGGTACAGCTCTACAGCATCCTGTCAAATAGAAAACAGCTCGCTCACCGTTCCAGCAGTATCAAGTATCTCCAACATACACTGTCGGCCATCTATTTCAAGTTGTTTTCTGTAACTGTCCTCTATAGTAGGATCGTATTTCTCAACAAATATTCCTTGGACAAACTGCACTGTTAACGCACTTTTTCCCACTCCACCGCTTCCTAATACGACCAATTTGTACTCCTGCATTGGGCGGGGATCTGGCAGACCAACTGGACGCGGCTAAATACAATCAACAGTGATGCAGCAACCAGAAAACAGAGGCAAATAGCCAGCGGCAGTACAGATGAATCTGATTGGTTGGGAAGGCTGGAAGCGCTTCTTTAAAAAGCGAATGGAGATGACCTTTCGTGGAGGATAGCATAGTCAATTTTTACGTGATTTTGCAAGTTGTGTGCATCGAACATGGGCAAGTAACCGATGAGGTCGCCTTTTTAATACCACTAGTAATCGTGCGGCGCGTACACGATCAAAATAAACCAGTTGCGAAGCATTGCCTCAACAATTATTCTATCGTATATTGTGCTACTGCGCTCTTGCCACACTGCTTCACATTTAGTTATTTAATCGGGTGAAGAGAGGTTCATGTCCTTCACCAGAACAGCCCCAACCTCTTCAGATGGGCATTTGAGACCCCGCTGTAAACCCTTCCAGAAAACGTGCGTGTGTTCCAGTGGAGTCAGCGTGGTCCGACAAATGTAGGCGCAATCACCACTATGACCTTTCGTAGGACACTTTCGCCTAAGTAGTTACAGTTATAGCCGTTTTAATCGGTAGGTGGTTGCCAAACCGCAGTGATCACTAGTGTCCACTGCCGCTTACATACTTCCGAAAAAGACCGAAGGTAGACCCACATGAAAAAGTAATGATAAACCTACACTTAAAGAGGAAGAACCGTAAATGGACATCTTTATTTTCCTACTAGAGCAACGGATGCAATCAAATAATAGTGCACAAACTAACCTTCAAGCGGCGATTCCATCTATTGTACACGGGTTCAATGTTGGAGAGACAGATCACTTCAATGCACTCAGTTTATCTGTTTCGAAGTCCAACTATTTTTCTGTTCACCTGAAGGGCACTAGCCTGAAACGTGGTGTACCACCTCTCTTTGGTCACAGGGGTAGCAGGAACATAGTGAAATACTAACCTGACAATTTCAAGTTTGCAGAAAGCTAATAACACTTTGAAACGTTCTTTGGAGGAGCAGATGTCAACCTCTAATGCAAGGTGGATTCTACTGCTGCTTAAGAAGGGTCCGATGCTGAAGCCTATGAAGCAACTTTTGGTCCCTTTGAGTGTTGTCAACCTTTGAGGCAGAAAATTGTCGCACGAGTCCTGCACTGAAGAAAAGGTTTATAAGGGTGAGGGCACCTAGGAGGCTTCGAAACTCAATTGAATAAAGGCCAAAAGTTTCACGGTGAGATCTGCAAGAGAAATTTCATAAGACGGTAACTGTCCTGATGGCTGCTGGTTGAGCACGTTCATTGGCGAATGTGTCCTTCTTCAAGCCGGGGTGTAGGACTTGACCGGCAGTGGTCTTATGTAGACCCCCAAAAGTGTTTAAAAGGCGTTTTCGCATAAATAGAAGGAAGTTTTTCATCATCTCAAGAGATTCAGATCAATTTTTGATGACTATCTGGTGGTTTGAGAAGGATAAACCAAACGACAGCCAAGTCCGTAGGCCGCTCTCCAGACCAACTTTTGCCTTGCCTATTACATTTCGTGTACTATGTACATAAAATGGGTTCCCGGAGTCTCCTCTGGGTGACATGCGCGTAAACCTGCCATCGTTCAGAGTGAGACTGCAATCAACTGTTGGTTATCAGCCAGTCAGCCTAACGAGTATTCGTTCAAAATTTTGGAACATCTTGAACGAGCTATCTTGGAGCACCATTAAGACGATAGTCTCGTCTTCGTACCTCAGCACGCAATTTGACCAACTGGGTCCCGCGTAACGAACATGCTTCTTTTCAACGGACGCTGGAAATTATGGTCTTATTTCAGAAGCCATTTTCATTGACCTATCTAAAGCGTTTGTCCAGGTACCCTTGGGTTCAACTCAACGGGAGAGGGATGCATGCGACGTCGCAAGCACTATTTACCACCGAGTCACCGCGTTTCTCGGTGGTAGAATCTTTCATATTAACGCCGGCTCTTTCTCACTCATCTCAGAGGGTGTACCACACGGATCGCTACCCGGTCCAACAACACTTCTGATTTTATCAGAGATCTACCGGGGAGAATTTTCAGCCACTCTCCACTCTATATGGAGGACTAAAAAGTCCGGAATTCTCACGATCTCAACACTTTGCAAGCCGACCTTGATGCAGTAAAGCAATGAACAGTGCAGTGGAGTCCTACCGTCGATAGCAATAAGTGTGTACACATGTCTCTTGATGGCGATTTTGGGAACGTCTATGTAACAACCCGTGCCAGGATGAATGATAGAAAATACCGGGGCGTATGGCTATGGTCCAATTTGCCTTTCTCGCTCAATCACGAAAAGGTAGCCGCAGAAGCATTCACTATAGTGGGCATGACGAGAAGACTTTCCAAACTCTTCACGGGGTCTTAATCCGAACACTGTCCAAATATACTTACCCGGCCGTTTATTTTGGCCTAAAGAGAGACCGAAATACTCTCCAGCTAGTAAAACAGGCGGCGACCAAAAGATTGGCGGGTTCCATATTAATTTTGGTTGAAAATCTTTGAAATTTACTTTGCAAAATATCAAAGGCTTCGATGAGACTTTACACTTATTTCCTTCTTCTTTCTGAAGGGCTGACAGGAAAACCGTTGTTGTCGCAGGTAAAAATGGGCTAACGGTTCGCAATAAAGTTTTGAGGACAGACTTCAAACACCTGTCAGGCAGAGAATTTCTGTCACATTGTGGATGCCCACTGGGATAGCTTTTCACCATTTTTTGCCAATGCTTCCTCTAGGATTCCACCTAAGTCCTTGTTAGATGTTCCGTTGCTTGGTAGAAGAGTTGAGTGAACCATTAGATCATGCTCCCCCATGTCTGTTCCTGTCACCTTGATACTGCTGTACCCGTATTCTCATGACCTCAGTTCATAAAAGCTGACGCCGATGTGCTGCTAGAAGAAGAATGTGTCAATTTGGAAAACTTGGGCCGTCGGCTTCACACCCGCATATTACTCACCGAATCGTTAAACCACTGAATAACCGGAAACCGACCGGCAATTAATATGAGCAGGATCAGTCTGTAATGGAACATGAGCATTTCAGAAATTTTGGCATGGAGGACGGCTCAGTTAGATGTAACCTCGGGAAACTCATCCATATAGATCATAAACAACGGCGGACCAATAGGCCCATTGTGAGCGAGTAGCTTTTCGGTAACTCCATCGTACCTTTTCACCATTTCTCGATGTGAGCGAATTTATGAAACGCCATTTAAGGGATTCGAAATCTCTTACGCACGCTGTTTTTCATACACTTGTTTCAGTGATTTACTCCTTTGTGAGGAGCTTCATGCTTGTGAAATATCCTCGCCTCAGCCTATTCCTGTAAGATTTGTTGACCTTAGGCTTGTAGGTTCACAACGTAATCCACTCCAGCGTGGCGATCATACTGTTGACCATCAGCTTCTATGACGCACACTAATGAACTGTCCAAAGTATAAAAAAATACTGCAGGTTGTTAAAACCTTCAGCTTGTCGTCAATTCTAATCATTTTGGTATTTGTAAGTTTTTCCTTACACTTGGCGTTTGAAACAAGCACACAAAAAAGTACGCTTTTTCCAAAGGTCACGTGCGTGGCGACCCTATCCGTCTATTGCGAACTGTGTCAAAGCGACGACAACCATTTGTATCCTTTTTCTCCCCACCTTTTGTATGCGATTAAATGTTTGTTTGAACGAATATGGTTTCCGGCAATTTCCCCGGGCACACGAACGTGCGGCTGTGTCCCATCTTTGTTCATCGTTTTGCTGCACTAACGTTTCGTCCTCTTATTCGCTCGCCCTCACGTCGATTTTGCGTTTTAACGGTATACAGTTTGTATACTCGTTGCGTTATCCGTAACCGGCCGGCTATAGCCCATTTAAACTCTACGCGTGCAAGTTTAGCAGTTTTCACTCAATGCCTTCTGCGCGTTGGTTTCTACAAAATTGAAGGCCAACGTTATCCACTAATCCATCGTAATTCTGGACTTACCACCAACACGGACTCGAAGTTTGCTTGGACTAACAGAGCGAGCCAGACCCAATGGAACTACCTTCAGGAACCCTTTAGTCAGCTCCTTTTTACTAATTCACGTTTTTCCCTGCGTTTTTTCACAATTTTATAGCATTTAGGTCATGTGCACTGGCTAGTAAACCTTCACTTCCGCTGCATTTTGTTCACCGTGGATAAACATTTCGTTATCGCACCATCTATTTACTAACGAGCCCAAAATCTCGCGTATTTTAGACTGAACTTGGGTCAGGACATTGGTTTGTTTTTGTACAAACTCTAATTACCTTGAATTGCTCGCATAGGACAGTTCGAACCCCAAAGTTTGGTTTACACACGCGAAAACATCCTTCTTGCTTCAGAGGATTTCATTGCAAGCCACCACGTCTTCCTACGTGACGATACAACTGCTCACAGACACCCTCAAACTGGTGACAGGCAAGTCTGCATGCGATATGATAAAGGCGGCAGTGTTGGAGTGCACTACGATGTCAGACGATGTCCGGCCCTAGAGATTGCCCTCTGGTAGTATTGCTTTGCGTTTCCCTCGTCATATGAGGTCCATATCCGGTGATAACAGCACAACTGACTGTATCCTCAAACACCGATAGGCAAAATGTTACTCGGTGAATACTACGATTATTTTATCAGTTCAAAGCCCATATACCGGCTGTTAATGCACATTTTGCCCATCTTCTACCGGTTATACGTTACGAACGACCACATAAAACTCCTGAAAGTTTTACAGACTGCGCATAGTGATGTCCTTTTCTATCTCGGGGGGTTCGCACCTCAGCCAACGCTCTCGGCTGGTGCTCTGGAACTTTTGTGCACCACCTTGTAATTCGTAATTTCCATTACTTTGAGATATTTTGTTTCCCTCAGGTATTCCCGCACACTTGATGTTCAAAACACGTAAATCAAAAGACAAGCTTTTTTCACGAGAATACGCTCCTTCGTGAGCTAATGTGGTCAGTTTTTATTTTCGTCATCTCTCCGTTTTTTCATGGCTGTTTGTGATAGTTGGGAATAGCTGGAATTTTCCTATATCTCGTCTTGATTATTTGGGTCGATATTGGTCTAGGTATTTCCAGTGCTGTGCGATCATGCTGACTTTCGATAAACATATGGCGTCTACACCAACTACGGTATGCTGAGCGTTGAGGTGGTTGCCAGCAATAGGAAGCCTGGGTAGAATTCACTGTTTTGTTTACAACGATATGACAACAGAGAGAGAACGAACAGGGGATGGTTAAATTAAAGACAGTAAAGATAATGTAACCAACAAATGACGTTAGTGAAAGAGCATGTAGTAACGAGTATCCAACTGCCATTTACCGTCCCGGATTAATCCATTCAACCGGCGTTTGTTAAGTCTATCAACTGATGCCTTTCAGACAATCTCTACGGGTGGTGCACTTCACACCTAACAGACTGGGACGACAAATACAGGCCGCTGGTCGTCTGTGTGGTAGACAAACTTTCTAGGTGTGGCCTCTGAAACTCTCATCATTAGTGACGGTGTCGAAAATTTTGTACATGTGGTCCGGAAAGCACAGGATTCCGTATGCGGGCACGAAACCACCTTTCAAGTGCCTTTGGGCTAAGGAGAACAATTTTAGTTTTGACAGACGGCTCTAATCAAACGAAGCAAACAACCTTACGGCCCTTTAGACCGCCCTATCCTAGCTGGCCCGGGGAGCATTTTTGCCTGTTTTTCTTTCAAACACACACGCTCCCAACAATCGTCATTCAAGTGAGCTGTAGTGCACTCAAAAAGGTGTCCGCTGAGATCTTTCCAAGAACCCGGCCAGGAACTGTCAGCCTGATAGTGGCTAGTTTTGCCTTCAGTATAGCGTTGTCAGTGCCGTTTTGCTGTAATATAAATGAGGAAACTTGATCACGTTCCTGGCAGACCGCGACTAAAGTCACTTCACCGATAGGTCATGCCATAATTTTGTGACTACCAATGCGCATTGCCTTTGCAGGAACAGCCCAGCTGGATAACACGCAATCTGTTTCTCATTACTGAAAGGCTCACGGCACTGAAAACAAGGATCCAATGCGATTACTAAATGTATTGTTACCCGCTGTGGAAAATGGAGCGTACAGAAATGGCACGCCGAGCAAATTGGGTTTCAGTTCCGGAACAAAAATTGGGACGGAATAAGAACGCAGTGGCTTGTCTAAAACAAAAGTAAGTAGAAAAGCAAAGTTATCAAAAGTGTCCAGTGAAGTGTGACTATCCGAACTGGTAATTATTACAGTGGTTACGTAGCTCACGTTCAGAGGACGTGTAAATACTTTACACACCTTTGTCCGCCCAGAAGGGAAGAGATGGTTCAAGCCTTCTTTTCGATCGAAGCCACAGGGTTGTAGAGGTAGAGCCTAATGATGTCGGTCAGCTGAGATGGAAAATTTCACATCTTGCATAAAGAGTAGGCAGATAATGGTTGGTGTGCTGACGGGGTACCTTCATTTAAACTAATTGGTGTCCACCGCGTGTTTTCTCTGTCGAATAGTCGTTTCTCATCAAATTGTGTTTGGATGTTATAATAGTAATATATATTTCTTAACGCATATGTGAGAAGCACGCTGGGTCATCCGCGATCATTGCAGATATTTACAAACCATACAAAAACGAATAAGTAAACAGTAGCACAAACGTGAAGCCTACCGTCAAGGAGGACGTGATCAGAAGGTAAACGACTGTAGTATATGAAACTTTGACGCACGCAACAGAAAAGGAGACGGTTCGCTCGCTTCACAGATTTAGTCTGAATATTGGGGTGTTGCACTAATTTATTTTTCACGAATTTGTGGAATGGGCAGTTTGCCCAAACGCATCTTTGGAGTGTTTCACCATCAAAGAATAAAATTTGCGTTCGGAAAATGTCAAGGTAAGTAAGTTTCGGCGAGGCAAGACGGAAAATCCAAAAATTTAGCGAACGATTAGACAGATTCCGGCGTAGGATTTTGTTGATTGTTCGAAAACGTCAAAAAGTTGAACATCTCGCGAACCGTTCATCTGTGACAAAGTTCCGTGTGTCCATCTGTAGCAGAAAAATTTCCTCGCTCAGTGGATAATATGGGGATTGGAAAGGAGAATGTAATTCCACACGTTAGGTGAGAAAAAGGTGGCGCACTTTACAAAGGTTTACAACACTGTCTACCGAGACGACATTTTCCGGAGGTGAGGGAACAGTGATGGGGAATGTGAGTGTGTCAACAACAAGGGAATCCGGGTGCGGAGTGTTTTGCTGACACCCATGGGTCACAGAGAACGAATGCATCTGTTCGACGGGAGAGATGCGGTAGACAGTTCTTCCATGAATAATGGTTTCGGCGTATGGGTTGAAATTACGGTACGCTTTTCATCGCAGCTACCTAAGAAGTTTTTGTTGTAACTAGTTTGCTTGTCCTACTGCACGTAATCAGATAACAGCATAACGGTCGGTGAGATGACGAGAGAGATGAACGAGAGTGAACGGTAACGGACAACGGAATACGGAATCTGCACGACTAGTTCGAGACCTCCCGGACAGCCCAACCACCCAAGGCTAACGCATGAACATAGAGAGAAGACTGGCTTCCGAGCAGATTTCTTCCATGTCACTCAATTAGAAGGCAACACGGTCACTAACCAGATCATACGTAAGGGGTTTGTGACCAATCAGAAGGTTAACTCAAAGATGGACCGACGATGGGCCGAACAGTAATGATGCGCTTAGGTGGGATGTAGGCATGTGAGCTTTGGGGCGCGCAGGCGCGATGCCAGAGATTTGCCACAATGGTTAAAGGAGGAGGTGGCGCATGACCACGCCAACCATGAACGTCACTCCCGGTGTACTTTGCTAGTCTTTGTCACACAATATTTTCGGGGAACTGGCGGCCTCCCCGACAGTTTTTCTGTCCACTATTTAGACCTGATATGGACCAAGTTATAGGTTTAGAAGTAATGGTTGAGCACTTGGCGAGATCTGCAAAATTCCTCCGATTATTCACGTTGTGAAGTCCAGTCGAGGCGTCCATCCAGTCTTTCGCAAATGTATGCGCTTTTCTATCACCCCTCATCCCGGCGGAATTTTCCACATATTTCCCCGGAACTTACTACATGTAGTAATTCACACTGATCATGCTGTCCTAAGAGTGTTTCTCACGTATACAATGAGAGAAACATTATTATTGTTACCACTACTAGTTGAAGCAAGTCATGTATACGTGCAAGGACATAAGTGCGGAAAGATCGTTCGGTTTCCGTGTACAGGAATTGCGATTTCTCTATTGGCTGCATAAGAAGTTGCTTTAGCAAACCGCTCTATTGCTGCCGTAGTCATGAGGTGCTGAAGATGTGAGCGGGACGATTTGACCTAGCAACCCGAGTATTGCCGAAAACTAGTTCGATGCCAAAAGTTCCTAATTCTTCTTTTGCCTTATATAATAGAAGGGATACGACTGGGGATTACGTTTTACTCATGAAAGACTAGCGGTTGCACTAGGAGTTGCTTTAAAATGACGATGGAGACCTTCAGTCATCTTGTTCGCTGCCATGTGAGAAGTATTAGTGCGATTGGGCCTCCATCCTAGATTATATTGTATGGCTGCAAAAGTTCTTTCAAATCGTTATCCACTACCTGGGGTGAGGACGGCTGGACTACCAGATTGCGTAGCCCAGTATACCGTAGGTGCGTTCGTCATTGTCTTTGGGATGCACTTTGGCAACAGCATGGCGGTGAAACAAATTGTAAAGCGTTCAACATGCGTCCCGGGAGAAGCCACGCAAACTGAGTGAGGTAGAGGGCTACCTGACTCAAACTGCACGTGCCACAAGCCCGTGTTTGGGGAATGGAAAGTGCTAAAGAAACTCTCCTCATGACCGTGAACTTCATGTATTTGACGTCTGGGACAGGAACAGCCGCAGATGTCGACGATACAGCTAAGTTTGGATCATAAACGAAGTTCATTAACAAGTTTGCCTGATTGCCTGGCTAAAGAAGCAGTGCCGTGCATCAACTACTATGCAGCGGAAAGTTTCAGGCATTATGGCGCATGGTGTGCCCTGGTAATTTCAGTGAATAAATCAATAAATAATATATATTTCCCAACGCATATGTGAGAAGCACGCTCGGTTACGCGCGATCACTGTGGATATTTGCAAACCATACATAAACGAATAACTTAACAGTAGCACAAACGTGAAGTTTCTTGCAAGAATTACGGGGTCAAAGAGGACAACGACTGTAGTTTATGGAACATTCACGCACGCAACAGAGAAATAGATAGTTCGCTCATTTCACCGATTCAGTCTCAAAAAATGGGATGTTACACTAATTCACTGTTTACACAGTTGTGGGATGGGCGATTTTTCAAGTATTTCAAGGTCACTCCGGGAAGGTGTCCAACCGCGCCTTTGGTATTTTTGCTGTTAGGGAATAAAATTGGCGTCCAGAAATTGTCAAGATAGATCGGCTTTGGCGAGGCATGGCGGAAAATCGCAAAATCGAGCGGAGGAATGGGCAGATTTCGACGCAGGATTTCGCGGATTGCTCGAAAACGTCACAAAGCAGAACATCTTGTCAGCCGTTCAGTTCAGACGAAGTTCCGTGCGTACATCCGTCGCAGATACATTTTCTCGCTCAGTGGACAAAATGGGAATCGGGAGGGAGAATGTAATTCCACACGTTAGATGAGAAAATATGGGGTTATAACATTTACTATGACAGACAATATGTATGGGGAATTTTTGACGGAGAACTCGTTCGATATTATTATTTTTGCTGATTACTGGGATATATAACCCTGTCTATTGTTTGTTGTGGTATTTAACTGTGCATTCGAGATTTATTCAGGTAAACGGGTAATTGAGTCGTCGGTTTGGAGGGCCGTACTGTTGGACTCATTATTAAGTGCCGAGTTCACATTTCATAGCAATTTGGGCACTGCATATACATGAGTAAACACGTCATTAAAATACTGTTGGGTGTCTAAGGCTAAGTGTTAAATTATCTTGTGATCTTGTGAGTAGAATGCTTTTTCTCCGCCAAAAGGTTAGAGATACCGGTGGAATCATGAGAGAACACCTTCAGTGTAGGTGCCTATTTTCTAGGGCAGTTTCTTGTGCAGTAGTAGTGGTTCTTTAGCCAGCGTCATTTCCAGCGATTACGTTCTGGTTAGAAAAATCCAGAAGGACATCTCTGAAGACATTTTGGGTAACTCAGCCCTTGTACACCAGTCGTAAATCGAGAGAAATACCAGGTGCCTGACTTAACTTGAGGAGTGTCTGTCGGGCGAAGCATGTGAATATCACGATGGAATTTCATGAGCAGCATGAACTTTCATGTTCCTGCAACACACTGAGTGACGGAAGGGACGGGGCTTAGATGGATTGCAATTGGCTCTCTGTCAAACGTGCTATGCCGGGATTCCATTGCAAAAGTTCGGAGCTGAAAACTTCAAGTTTTCATTGATCTCGTCAATAGCTCTGTCAGAAAAGTCAGTTAGATTTGACAGCAGCGCATCCGGGAGGAGATTAACAAGGAGAACCAGGCCGGTGACTGCATCCGCGGACCAAGTGGACGCGATGCGTGCAACTTCTGCCAGCTCAAATATGCGCTCACTTCCAATAAGGATGTTCGGCACTGGCTAAATTATAGTGCCGTAGTCAGGTATGAATGGCTGTTAATAGTCGACCATTAAGAATGTTGGGACCACAGAAGAATCTTTGTATGGGGTGGTGTTTACCGCGAGACATCTCTTACAAGTCATGGTCAAACAGAGTGATGGACGCATGCACCCATTTGCACGGCCGAAGCACATCCGCATTCATCGGGCAGCAGTGCACTGTTGTTACCTTTAGTGGCACGTTCTATATAACGCATACACAAGGTTCTAACGGTCGCATATGATTTTTCGTCCTACTG
This sequence comes from Paragonimus westermani, assembly GCA_008508345.1. NCBI lineage: Eukaryota > Metazoa > Platyhelminthes > Trematoda > Plagiorchiida > Troglotrematidae > Paragonimus > Paragonimus westermani. Next base: position 24,319 of record QNGE01002517.1, on the reverse strand, counting down.
GCGGTAAAACGTGTCTATTAGTTCCTGAATGCACGCATTACACTAACCACAGACGAAGGCTCATTCTGTATAGCACCCCTCCCCTTCTAAGGTACATGGGCTCATTTGCACCTGCTGATGAACCCTTCCTGACTGCCGCAGTGTTGTCTCCCGGACTGCTGATCTCCTGGCTTGCTGCGTCGGTACGCCTTACACTTCCATTCTTTGCCTTCCACTTTGCACTCATTGCCTTCCACTTTTTCGTCTCACAGTCCCTCCCAATCGCGTATACTGGACAACGTCCGAAACTTACCGCGTATCCCAATTTCCATTGCGGAGAAAGCTCCCTGAGCCTGGAACGCTGGCGCCTGAGTTCCGATGATCTCAATATTTCATTCTTTCTCATGGATTGAACCTTCCAACTTTGCCCAGTTGCTAAGCTGCCGATGGTTTTTGTGTGTCCCTGCAGCGCTTCCTATTTCTTTTGGCCGTGTCTCCTTTTGCCACTAATTTTCTCGAAAAACTGGAGGTAGAAGAGTCGTGCTATACGTCAACCGAAGTTAAGGATTTTGTGTGCTAGTCTGTGTATCGAATTTTTGAACTACAATCATGTGAAAATCCGACCCAAACCAAATCCCCTGAATATTCACCCCTCTGCATTCAACCTCTTTTCTCTGGACGTTAATTGGACCTTGACCTATACGATTTTGTTTTGTCACGTCAATTTGATGGTTGTGCAAATAGTCAGTTGTCGATCATTGTACATTACTTGAGTGGTGCGTGCAGCCCCTTTTTGGGGCTCGACTCATCCCCATTGTTTTGAACCTGTTGACTGCTCGGAAGAGCTCTTTCGGCCCGTTCAGCAGCAACTTGTAACCCACTCTCTAGAAACGATCTGTCAATCGAATTTGTTGAGGTTGTCTAAACATTCACTTTGATAATTTGTTCAATAGTTCCGTGGCATTACGATCCAATCTTGTTTTGAATATTCAGGATCATTGGTTTATTGCAACGCGTTGCTCAACGTCTTCATGAAAGATCGTACAGTCTTTACACACGGACGGTGGGCCAATAACGCCATCGGTAATGCCGAATAGCAGTCGCCCCCTTGATTAACAGCCGTTTCTTAGTTCCATCAGTCTAATAGTTTATATTTCTTAACACACGTGTGAGAATTAAGCTCGAATTTGCGCAACCAGTTCAGTAAATTGCAGGCGACAAGAAAGCGCAGGCAACTAAGCAGTACTATACGAGTACTATACGAGTGAAGTCTGTCAGTAAAAGGGAAGTATTTAAATGAAAATGAGCGTAGTTCACGAAACAAATGCACGCAGCAAAAAGGTAATTGGTTTGTTCCAAACATTCCATTCAAACTATGTGATAATACATTAACTTAACTGCAACGAAGCTGAGTATTGATCGATGCTTCAGAGAGATCGAGATCACTCAGGGAAGCATATCTGTGGCGTGCAACTAGAAAAGCAAACAGAGATTGAGTCCGAAGGTGTATTACGCAGCACGCAGCTGTAATTTGAATACAGTTGTCTTGCTTGCTTGTCTGACCGTCATTTGGTTCTGGGTTCTCTCGCACAACGTTGACGTAGCGTTCGGAAAGGTGAACGAAGCATCAATGTAGCAACTGCCACTTCGGGTCGTGTGCACCAACTTCTCGATCACAGTGGAATTGTCCCGGGGCTCTCCAAAGGTAAACTCAGTTGTCGACAATGGCTGTTGCTACTGTAGATATACCCACCTGTGCAAGTTGGATTGCCTCTCACCATTTGGTGAAGTGAGCTACGAAGCCCAAGTTTTACCGACAGTTTCGAGGTGTCTCGGGCAACGTCTTCGCAATATCTACGTCGGCCATCTCGTCAGGGTGTCCCGCGGTCATAAGTTGCGGCGGTGTTTGACATCCCGCTAGAGGGCTTTTAAAGGTGTTGTCGTACGGCCGCATTCAGTTTGTTTATTCCAGCGTACCCGAGCTCGAGGTGCAAGCTTGTTAGGACTTCACGTACCGGGGACTGAGGGACTGCAATTCTTCTCATATAAGCAGGCCCGTATTGTATAAACGATACTCTCTCTGCCATCGGGAGCTGCTCCCATAGCGCCTAAATACAGCGAGATTCATAGCTTTTCCCTCCATATCCTTGGTTGTTGATCCATCACCATTATTCCGCTACCTTCAGTAGATTAGCGCAGTCCCAGGATCTGCTACTCGAGTCTGCCACCAACGGACATACTCTGCACTCAGTAGTTCAAGCAGCGTCTCGTGTTGCTTAACAAAAGATAGACAGTCGCCGTGATTGCGCGCAGGACGCCACGATACTGAGCCAGCATTCGAGTGTTGTCTGACAGGTCTGTGTTCACATACGAAGCCGTACTTCTGTCTGATCTCCTGCCATTGAGCCAACTACATATCTGGGTTTTGTAGTCAGCGGAGGGACTGATGGTCTGTGCGTACGATAAAACGTTTGCCCAGAAGATAATGCCCGAAACGTGGCGCGAAGAATACAAGTGCAAGCAATTCTCCCTCCTCGTATGGCACTTGCGTCGTGCGCAGAGCTCCACGTAGTGTCCACGTGAATTCCTGATTATCTTGTAGCAGTCTGGTCAGGGGAGTGGAAATGCGAGCGAAATTAATGATGAAGCAACAATAATAAGACGCTAGCCCTAGGAGACTCCTCAGCCCGTCTGCAGCCTTTGGCGAGGGCCAAGGTCAAATTTGCTCCGTCCTTCTTGGGTCTCTGCGGACACCCGCCTCAGAGGTTGCATGCCTCAGTAATATCACCTCTTCGAGTGGGGAATGACATACCGAGAGCTTCTGTTTTAAACCGACTCCCGCCAGGTGGTACAGCACTAACTCCAAATTGCGCACATTCTATAATTCGGACCTTCCCGTGGGCTATGACATCGTCTGGATACACTGGGCACGTTCTAGGGATCAAGTCACGCAGCGTTCTTTCCATTAAGCGTTAAAAAATGTTGCACGCACGTTCGATTGTCCATTGGGCACAACCTCAAGCTCATACAGCCCCGACGACACGATTAAGGCCGTCTCAGCTGGATCGTTCCCTTCAGCTTCTATCTGTCGACGACCTGATACCAAGTCTGGCGTTCCAGGATACGTGGCCCTGCCAAAAGCACCGAATAGGTCGTCAAGTCCTCGCAACAGGATGCGTTTTCCTTTTTCACTTGGTTTGGCTTCCTGTACTCGACGTCTTTCTTACCAGAACTATTGTGGCGGCCTACGGAGACTCCGTCCGCCGGACGACATTCTTCTGTAGCAGGTTGACAGCCATTTTGCGCACCTCGTCCTGAAGATGTGTAGGTATCCCGCGTATTGGTATCCTGATTGATGGTGCACCTCCTTGTTAATTCCATACTTTAAAATGTTTGCGCAACCTAACGTTGCCCCTCCCATGTAAACGCATGTGGTCAGCCTTTAATTATTGATTCCAACCACTGAGCACCTTGCGAGTTGCCAGGAGCTCCACTCGGCCGAATCATCTGTCCAACTTGATGACTCACTTCGGAAGAGGCGGCAGTGACATGGAGAGGGTAATGGATTTCTGGCGGGATTCTAGACATCGGTGTCAAATATGTGGCGCCGGGAGGGTTTCCCAGCTAAAGGTTACGCAAATCGAGCGTGCACCTGAGACGGTCCAGAAGAACCATCTCCACCGTAACACTAATTGAGAGGTTGAGGTTCGCCAGAAAACAGTGCTCTATTTGGCATCCGGCTATTATGACCAGTGCAACGATTATCCCCTCCGTCGGCATGTGGTCACCGTTGACTGCATGGATACATTGACAACACCGTTTCCGCTTGTAGCCAGAGGGTCTGTGTATTGTATGTGTGTCACATACGCTTGGTGACGCTCTGATGTGCACTGAACCCGCAAACGTTATTCCACATATTATTACCTAAACTATGAGCTGTCAGCGGTTAGAAACGATCGATTGAGGGAAGGAACGTAAACGCGACAACAGGGCTTACCTGATCTGACGTAGCTTCCGGCTGCCCGACAGATAGTTTCGAAGGTCTGACGATTTGCTCTGAATGCGTGGTCGCATAGTCTGCGCGAATTGTTCGGCCAGAGTCGCCGTTTACAGCCAGGACCCTGATACCAATCTGAACTTTTTCTATGCATTCGGGGGCTGTTTCTCTGGCTGGTCGTTCGCGCCACAACGCAATATTGTGCTGGTTGGCGGGCGGCTACCTCGTCGAAGTCGCTGGGTGGGTGAAGCAAGGCCTCCTTTTCATATCCGTTGACCGGATCTCCTCCACTATTTTTTCAAGAATTCGCTTCTGGAGTTGCTCTGAGGACTCTGCCACTTAACCTTGTCCAGCGAGTTGCCGCAATTCACCGGTAAACGACCGGATGGTTTCCTTCTCGAGCTGTCTACGAACATGAAACCGTTATCGGTAGACAGTCAATAGACTCCGCAGTTCGGTGAAGGTCCTATCTGACACGGGGGTGTCCAGGATGTTCGCCCCGACGACGATATCGAAGACCCTTTGTTCAGCGAATTCAGGATCAGGCTGTTGTGCGACTTCGCTGGGATGTTGTGGAGGTAGGCTCGCACTCGATTTTTCCAACTGATATATTACTCACCTTCAGTCAACTTGCCAAGAAGTGGAAGCAATACTTGCACCCTCGCTATTGTGGGTTTCGTCCATAACCTGTCTGATATGTTCGTTAGTGTTCGTTAGTGTTTGCATCACGTGACCGAATTCTCCGGAGTTGGAGGGAGTGGCAGGACGTTGATCGTCAGATATCTTCGCGGACATTAACACTTCGTGTCCAGGGTCGCCAAATTGTAGCGCGCAACCAAACAATCAGGCAGAGATTGGGTCCGAAGATGTATTGCGCAACACACAGCGGTAGTTTAAATACAATCGTCTTTCTTGCTCAACAATTATAGCAATAATAATATACACTTCCCAACGCATATATGAGAAGCACGCTGAGTTACGCGAGATAATTGCAGGTACTCACAGACGACACAAAACTACGATTATCTAAACAGTGGCAAAAACGTAAAACCTGCTATCTGAAAGAGCGTGATCAGGAAGAAATTGGTTGCAGTTCCCGAAAAATCGACGCATGCAGAAGGAAAACATATTACGATTGCTTCACAGATTCGGTCGGAAAACCGGGTGTTACACTAATTTACGTTTTACAATGTTGTGTGGTGGTCGATGCTTTGTAACAAGCCGCTTCCGTTCGGACTAACCGTAGCACTTGTGGCCCGAATTAGGAGCAATATGGAGGCGCCGCGTAACAGCGTTCTTCCGAAGCAGGGGTTCGAACAACAGTCCTGAACAAAGGAACAATACAAATAAACATGATCCGAGGGCCCAGTGAGCCATGCACATGACTTACACAAACGAAAGCTAAGACGACACCGACAACACAGCAGCACGCTCCGTTACACAACTCAACTTCAACCCGTGCGAGCTCGCTGGTTTCGGTTGCGCGTTACACGTTTCAACTAGTTCAAGGTCACCATGGGTAGAACGCACAAATGTATCTTCAGGCTGTTTCGCTATTGTCTGATATAACTAGCAAGGATAAAATGTTAACGTGAGTCGGCTTTGGTGAGGGAGGACAGAGATTTCAAAAATTCGGCGAATGGTTTGGCAGACTGCAGCCCAGAAATTCACTGATTTCTGGAAACCGCCAGAAAGTCGAAAATCTCGCAAATTTTTCAGCCGAGACGAAGTTCCGTGTGTGCATTCGTCACAGAAACATTCGTCACACAATGGGTATCCATGGAATCAATAGAAAGAACGCAATTTTACACGTCTGACCGTCTGTTGGTTCAGGGTCCTTATGCACAAGGTTGACGTAGCGGTCGGATAGCTGAACGAAGCAACCGTGTGGCAATCACCACCTCAAATTTAATTCGTGCGCGCTAACTAGTTTCGGCTGAAAGTTGCATTTCTGAACACATCCTCAAGGGATTCCATCGTTGGTTGATAAAAATAGCACCCAAATCTTAGTGAGATAAGTCGGTTTTGGCAAGGAAGAACGCGAACTCCCAAAATTTGAAAACCAATTGAGCAGAATTCAACGCTGAAAGCCGTCACGAAGTTGAAAAGTCTACTAATCGACCGATCGAAGAAGATTTTCTCACGCAACGGATGATTTTAGAATTAAGTAATAGAACGAGATCTCATGCATGATACAATGTGGGGTGATCACATTCGCTACGAGGAACAATGCCTATACAGTATTTTTGACAGTCTGCGATATTAGCACCCTTGCGTTGCTTAATAAAAGTTTTGGCGCTGTCAACTAGTTGTTTTAGTATTCGACGCTAATTTAGTGACCGACAGCTATATCTGGAATGATTACCACATGGTATTCGGAATTCCATACGGAGTTTGACGTCAGTTTGCCTCATAAGACGAATTTTCAGACACGAATCTACATTTCCTAACCCAAAATAGTTGTCAGGTAGTTAACAAGGAGAGTTTGAGGCAGGGAAGACAGGTTGTTTGGTTATTACGTTTAGTGAGCCCATTTTCTTGTTCGCATGAGCCCGATTTCCGAATGCTATCTGCGTTTTCGAAATGCTCGTTTTCAGAGCATGGTCCCTGATCCCTTGGGGTAGCTGTTAGTGCACCGTGATTTACCAAAACCTGGCTGTTGTGTGCCCTGTGAAAGTGTGCCCAGAGGATTCACCTATCAGAGTTCACTGAATACGGAGACAGGTACTGACTGTAGACGCTTCTGGGCCTCTAATTTCACCTTTCGGTAAACTACACCTTCGGCAAACAAGCACGTAAGCCGTCATCTCCTCCTTCATTCTAGACCACTACGTTGTTTGCCACTGCAGACCGTACGCTGTAATGTATTTGATATATGCCATGTTAAGGCGGTTTGCTCTTCTCAGTTTTCTGTGGATAAACACCACACGGTTGCTATCAACGCCGATCCACCATGTCAGTGCACTGGCACTGTTTAAGCCAAAACGTATTCACCAGGTTTGAATATCTTAAGTTTTCTACCTTATATATATATTTTGGGAGTTTCGAGCCTCTCGCCAAAGCGTCAGCCATCTTCCGCCACACCTCGTTCTGACAACGTGGGCGTAATAGCGCCTGTCAGTTCAGCTCCGTCACCAGGCCGTCTATCCCGAAGGCTACCTTGAGAAGTTCGTTGTCCACCAACGACAAAGAAAGAAATTGATTGATGCGACCGCTCGGAATAGACAAGTGGTTGATCGTGGTATCATACGCTTGTGAAAGCAATGCCCGTCGAACTATTCTGCCTGTCGGGTCCCCCCAGCCTTGATCCATCCTAGAGGTTTGTGATCCACCACCACGTGGAACGGCTGACTTAACAATCACGGTCTGCGTTTGTCCAGTGTTCAGGAAACTTCCGAAAGTTCTTTCTCAGTGGTTGAATAATTTTTCCCTGCTGGTGTCAAGAATCTGCTAACACCTAAGGCTCTTAATTCTGCCTGAGTACTGCCCCAGTGTCATAGTCGCTGACACCTGCTGTAACCATGAACGTCCTTTTTGTAACCGAAAGTTTCAGCGTCAGATGTTGATCATTCATCTTTTGTTGCAACCACGTGAAAGCCTTTGGGCATCGTCTGTCCATTCGAATTGCATATCGTTTTAAAGGTCACACAATGATGATGTCATAGAACGAAAGTTTCTTCACGGTCTACTGTGATATATTGTTTGGCCCAGAAACTGCCCCGGTTTGAGCTTAGAACTCGGATCTATGACCTCTTTAACTGACAGCTAGGGGCTTGATTATACCTCGTGCAGTAGCACCAACGATGACCGTGTGATTGTTGACTTATCGACATTATTCTGGATTCCCGACTCGTCAGTTTGTTTTAAGATAGCACTTAGGTAGGCAACGTGTTTCGGTCCCGTTATTGTATATCACACTATAATCTCCACATGCCACCACCACCAGGCGTCATAAAGTGCACAAATTAGCGCTGTTTTTCAAGCAAAATGAGCATGGTTTCCTCACGACTCGCCAGTTCGGGTACCGCTTACCAGTATCCGAAGCGTAAGCTCAACATCATGAAAGAATTCGTTTGCGGCAGCGTATGAAAATATCGGTAATGGGTGATATTTGTACAACTGTGTTCTGCGTTACTTCACTCGTCCGTCTGAAGTCCAAACAACAGCGTTAGTTTTTGCTGGACTTTCCTATCACTGAAAACTGGCGAGTAGTACGGGCTGTTGGTCTCTTCTATAACATCTCCATCCAGTAATTTTCCTACCTATAGTCTACTTTCCCTCCAACAGGAAACGTTACTCTGTGAGATTCGTGGGTTCGAAATTTTCCAGTTGTCGGTACTTTATTTAAAACTGAGTCGGAGAAGCTGTACGAATCATCATCGTTCGTGAATGGAAAAGTATTCCTCGGACTTGGACCGCAACAAGGGGGTTCAGCAAATGAAGGTTTCAGCTGCACGCACTTGGCTGGCGGTACTCTGTTGTTGTCCCTTGAGTGTCAGACGAGCGTGCCTGGTAGACAGCTGCTTGGGCCGTAGGTCAATCACAACATCTGTGTTAGCGAGGGAATCGGGTAAAGGACCGTTCGTTTTGTTCCTGCGGCACTCTCAAACGGTGTTTTACGATGTGCCTGCCAAGATTCACCGTGCGTTCTTCCACACCATCAACCAGCAGGTTGTTGCCTCTAGCTGCCCTAAGTGTTATGAACGTCGAATCTACGTTCTTTTTCTCACGGGCAGTCGTCGGAATTGTCGAACCCGCATCAACCAAGTATTGTCCCAACTTCCCGCCAACTTAAGCCACTTTACATATGGTCCCCCACTTGGTGGCCGTCTAATGAGTGAGCCGCCCAACAAAAGCAACGATCTTGGAATACTTCACTTTAGACTTCTTGAACCGTGAGGCTGGACGATCCTTATTCCAGTGTCCTTTAGCATAACGGATGGAGTACTCTTCATGTCTACCTCTCCTCCATGATGCTGTTCTCAGTGGAACGACATCCGCTGTCCGTTTCTACATCACGCTGTACACTTCTGGTACGTCCTCTTCCGCACTGTCGCTCCTATTCGCCGAAGCCATTGACATCATTCCCAGCTCGTGCGTCGCTTTCGTAAGCTAACCAACGTTCATCCACCGAGCGAGGTGAAAGATGGGAACTTAGTCGCAAATTGCCATCAAGAGCCCTTCAGTTAGCTGCCCTACCAACAACCGCCGCAAAGGTTAATAAGAAAATTCTGGCAGTGCCTTCTCCGTTAATCCCGACAGAGTGGCTGCGAACACCGGAGGACTTGCTTTTTCTAACTTTGGCCGCCATCAGCTGCCACGTAACCCCTTGGAGTTCGACCGGCCCGTCGACCGCAAATGCCAGCGCCACTTCTGCAGCGGCCTATTTCATTTTTTCAGGGGCCTTTGCGCTGCATTCGGCATGGCCGTTGCTTTGCTCCTCATCAACGCCCGTAGGTCAGACGGAGTCTGATGGTCTGCCTTGAATCCGACCATTCTGACCACATCGTCGAAGCCTCCCGGGAACGCCCGGACTCCTCCATCTTTAAAAGAATGAGACCAGGACGTCTCTACCTTCGCGTGTGTCACGGCATCAGCTGTTGTGATGACGAAACAAACTGGTCTGGTGGGTTGTCTGTTGCACGTAATCCCTCACTAGTCGTGCTAAGATCTAGAATGGCGAACGCACACACTCATTTCCGGTTGTTCTGTTCAGCACGTGGCAACCACTTTGAGGATGTCGAACACTCGGCCTCTTCAAGATAATATGCAAAGGTGAGACTGTGGACCCTTGAAGATGTGTAATGTTCATATTTCAGGCGTGCTCCCGAATTATGCCGTGGCGAGTTTTGGTTTATCGGGAACCAACCGGCAATGCTGTAGTGAGACGTGAAGTCCTGCGATACACATGCGCCAAGCAACCTTGGAAGTCTCTGATGGAATGTTTCTGTTTTGCCGACAAAGTACATGAAATCAGTGGGTTAGACAAGCAACCTGGGAGCTACAGGTTAGGCGTACATGTAGGTAGTGGCCACCGCTGTTACAGGTGTGTTGGGCATGCCTAAACTGTTGCTGGGTCGTGAAAGCGACCCATCAACATCAGCAAGAGAGAACAATTCGTCCGAACTGCGATGGCTCAAATATCGTTGGAGAAGTCTAAACGAATAAAACATGACTGGATTCACACGAACAAAACGCCTGTGGCAGTAGAGACAACAATTAGACGCACTAATGACGTATTCGGATGCCTCCTTATTCCTACTAAGATATTTAAATCGGAATACCTTCTTTCGCACATCAGACCCAAGCATAGCGACCGCAGAATTTATAAGACATCTAACGGTCTGTATCGACGTTTTGGCCCCCATTAAATCAAAACGTGTCGGCTCGTATGTACAGGGTAAATTCCTTACTGCGAAAGAGACCGACAAACTGAAAATGCCTAAGTCGAGGTACGGAAGAAAACTAGGCTTTTCCCTGGTGATGCGAATGAGCAAAATGTTTGAACACATAGAACGTCAGACGTAACTCCGCCATATAGACGAAGAGAAACTCGTACTCCATAGTGAGCAAATATGTGCGAATCTAGTGCAACTGATGAGACGGAGGAATTCCATGAGGGACCCTACCGTAAGAACTATAACTCTCAAAGTCAAGACGGTTGTCGATGACCCTGTAAAGATGTGCGAACTCTTCAGCTCACATTTCGCTGCCTCGTTTGGCGTAGAAAGCACCCCATTACCTGCTAATGTCCCATCAAAATCAGATAAAGTTTTGAATAATGTTCTAATCGATGTTCGAAGTGTTCGTTCACAGTTAGCTAGCATTAGGCCCTCACTCCATCCTGGACCAGATGGTATCCCACCAACGGTCGTCAAGCAGGCAGGTGAGGATATACCCATCCTCTTACTCAATTTGTTCAGCCTATCACTTTTATCCAGCACCTTCTCCCCTCAGTGGAAAACCTCAATCATTATGCTTCGTCACAAGAGTGGTTCAAGGCAGGACGTTAGTAACTATCGTCCCATTAACCACACATCAATCTGCTCGTGAATGTTTGAGAGGATAATAAAGGTGCACATAGTCGAATTCTTAAGGACACAAAACCTTATAAACCCTTCACAGAACGGTTTACTTAGCAAACGCTCTTGTATGATATGTTAGCTGGAATTCTTGAACCATATATTGACGTCCGTCAATGATGGAAGTGCAGTAATTATCATACACTTCGACATGCAAAAGGCATTTGATCGTGCGCCTCATAAGCGCCTCTGGATCAAAATAGCATCCTTTGGCATACAAGATCTCTTGTATAGCTGGCTGTCGTCATACCTCGAAGGTCGCACCCAAACAGTCACAATAGGAGAGCACTATTCAGAACCAAAACCAGTAACTAGTGGGGTGGTCCAAAGAAGCGTTCTGGGTCCGTTGCTCTTCTTAATGTACATAAACGATCCGTGCGACGTTATTACACATGGCAAGCCATTTCTGTTTGCTGACGATATCAAAATCGTTTACACATTCCGCCAGGGCAGAAGTATCAATTTCTGTCTACAAAATATACGACAGGACTTAGCGTCGTTGTAGTTGTGGTGCAGAGCACGGCTGATGTCGTTCTCAGCAGACAAATCGAACATCCTCACTTATGGTTGTAAATTACCCCATGGCTCCATCTCACTAGATGGTTGTAATATTGACACAGCCACTTCGGTCAGAGATCTTGGAATACGGTACTCAAACTCCTTCAATTTCTCTGAACAAGTATGCTTCCAGGTAGCAGAAACTAAAAGAACAATAGGCTGCATCAAAAAAGGCGTTCAGCCTACCAGCTACAAAGCTGACGCTCTACGAAATGTGTGCTCGGCCTCAACTCGAGCATTGCATTTTCATTTACTGCCACCTACGCAAGTCCGACAGGCTTGTGTTAGAAATCCTGCAACGATCGTTCACCAAAAGTTTATCAGGATATTCCTCTTCGCTCACCTATTGACAACGTTGTGAAAACTTGGCACTGATCCACAATATCTGCGTAGACCAAAGTTGAACTTGACGCTGCTGTATAAACTCATACATTCGGATGCGATTACCACAACGTTCACCGTCCACTTACAACAGAGCTCTCCACATGGTCGAAGTAATAGGGTTTCCATCTCACCAACCCTTATATCCCGGAAGAATATACGTGCAAACTTCTTCCTTGCAAAGTATTCCTACAGTTGGAATAAACTTCTAAATGAAGTCAGAGCCAGTAACAACATTCAGCGTTTTAAAAAGGGTTTGGACAGCTATCTTACGTTAACAAACGCGATGTCCATCTTCAAACTCTCTGTATCACCTGATGACCTTTATCAGTGTGGTCCGGAAAACATTTAGCAGTCAGATGCGTAATACGTAGACAACCAATCTGCTGTCCAAAGTCCGTCGAGAACAGCCCGCTTGAAACGGGTTGTTATGTGGTTTACTCACAAGATCAGTTAGCCCTTGGCCTACTGTGCGCTCACCAAACCCTTTGACACCCAACATTATTTTGATGACATGTGATTACTCATGTATATGCAATGCCCAAATTACTATGAAATGTGCACTCGGCACTTAATAATGAGTCCAACAGTACGATGACATGTGAGCTTTAGTTGTCACGCACATTTCATGCGGCCCTCCAAACCGACGACTCAATTACCCGTTTACCAGAATAAATCTC
>QNGE01002517.1:0-10537 GCA_008508345.1 Paragonimus westermani | reverse complement strand
CCTGGTCCAGAGGGTATACACCCTGTTGCTCTCAAACACGGAGGGGATGACATCCCTCTCCTTTTGTCTAATATTTATACACTTTCTCTATCGTTAGGTTCCTTTTCTCTCCAATGGAAAAATTCTATAATTAAGCCCCGGTACAAAGGTGGTTCACGACAAAACATCAACAATTATCGTCCCATTAACCATACTTCAATTTGTTCCAGAATATTGGAAAGGATAATAAAATGGCGCATGGTTTAATTCTTAGTATCACAAAATCTTATAAACCTATCCCAGCATGGGTTTCTCAGCAAACGTTCGTGCATGACTTGTCAGCTGAAATTTTGCTAAAAGCTTTTGATCGTGTGCCTCATAACCGCCTTCTGATCAAAATGGCATCTTTCGGTATACGTGACCCATTACTCAGCTTGTTTGCTTCATACCCTGTGGACCGCACGCAAAGAGTAAAAATAGGAGAAAACAGCTCAACGCCCAGACCAGTCACCAGCGGAGTGATTAAACGAAGCGTCCTGAGACCGTTGCTCTTTCTTATGTATATAGATGATATATATTTAAAGTTATCAAACATGGCAAACTATTCCTATTCGCTGATGACATCAAACTTGTCTATGCTTTTCTACTGGCGATCTCAATTCTTCTTTAGGAAATATACGGGAAGACATCATGGTATTAGAGTCCTGGTATCAAACCTGGCTGATGAGATTCTCAGACAATAAATCCACCATTGTCGCACACGGTTGTCATATACCAGAGGACTTTATAAAGCTGGATGGTCATGCTATTCCAACTGCCAGTTCAGTCCGCGACCTAGGTATGCGCTACTCAAACTCATTCAATTTTGCTGAACATATATCTTTCCTTGCATCTAAAACTAAACGAACGATTGGATACATCGGGCACTCATTCTTCTTTCCTGCAGATCGACTGCACCTTTATAAGCTGTGTGTACGACCAAAACTTGAGTACTGTACGTTCATATATAGTCACTTGCGCAAGTCTGATAGGCTAGCTCTGGAAAGTCTCCAACGTTCATTTACGAAAGGTTCAGTGGGTTATTCGTCTTCGTTGAACCACAGAGAACGCTGCCAGGTGCTTAAACTGGATCCTCTTTGGCTACGGCGTCTCAAGCTAAACCTTGCGCTCATGTATAATCTAGTTTATAGCAATAAATTTACTGTCAAACTCGCAATTCGCTTTCAACATAGCTCAAAATACAACATCAGGAACGAAGAGCTCACTTTGACAACTCTTAAATCCCGTAGAAAACTCCGTTCCAATTTTTTCCTAGTGAAATATACCTACATTTGGAACAAGCTCCCACATGCAATTAGAACCAGTAAGAATATACATCAATTCAAACGAGGCTTAGAAATTATTCTGACATTAAAGAACGTCATGTTGATCTTCAAACTCTGCCTGCCTGAAGACGATATCTTTCAAAACGGACCTAATAACATCTAACCATCTGACCCAATCTGATAATAACGGAGGGTGAATCTGTACCACAGGATGTAACGCCACACACTTTGAACTGATCAAAGCTATCAATTCAGCCATTCGAGAACTTCCTCACTTCGAAACGTACTATTTCCCCAGCAGGATAGATATTTCACACGGCTCTGTCGAACAATTGCAGCTGCATAACAAAACTACAGCCAACATACGACATTTTAAACATCCCCGTTAGCAGTAACCAAACCATCCTGATACTCTTACTCCATACTCAACGATTATCAGCTCTGTATAGCTATCAACCAGTACGCAATAGCTGTGCAAGTCAAAACAGTTTAGAGAATATATAGCTTAACCTGTTCGCCTCATATGATTACATATAAATACGTGCCTCTTCTTATTCTTACAGACCACCTGATAACCTTTTCGTGTTGCTAAACATCTTTCCATTCTACATAACGGCCGTACATACTAAATCGACATTGGAATTCGGCTGTAGTCATATACTAGGATAATCTGTGAATCGATCACTTTTCGCGTTATACGACAATAATTATTTGTTAGAGGTATATACTTTATTAACTAGCACAAAATTGTGAATTCTATATAAAAGATTTAGCCAGCAAATGTCAGACTCCACCATTCGTCATACTTCACATGACCATTTTACGTTCTTCTGCTTATCACGTAATTCTGGCTTCTATTCTTGATTCTACGATAAACTCTAACGCGAGAAAACATTCTACAATGTCCGGAAAATCAAAATCCTGTACTGGTTGGGCAATTCGTGAAATTCCGTCGATTTGAGGAAATAACGGATTTCAGTTCAGAAGATCGTCTATTTCTCCGGAAAAATTGGTACCCACCTATCTTCGCTCATCTTCCCAAAAGTTTCTACACATTTTTCCGAGGCCATCAACATCAACTGATGGCCAAATTCTTCGAATATTCATTTTTTCCATCCTGAAAATTCTTTTTTTCTGGCATGACCTTGAACATGAGGCCAACGTTAGACTTGTGGAGCAACAATTGATGTAACAACTTAACGTTTTTTGCCGAATATTGAAAATCTTGAGAACTGTTGTTCCAGAAGCGAGCGAGTCATCTGCCTCTTCATAAACTTGAGTTTTCCTTCATTATTTTGTCTGTTTCATTACTCTATTTTCATAACTGGTGTCTTGTACAATTAACATTTATGTGTACGTTATGTAGTTCACGTTAAAATGTGTGTACTGATCACGCTTATCTGAGCGTGTTTCTCACAAATTGGTTGAGGAATATACCATTAGTAAATAAATAATATATATTTCCCAACGCATTATTATTATAAGCTATTCCTAGTATACGAGTATTGCCGAATTTCGGTCAATTATCTTTATACAGACGGCGTATAGAATGAGAAGAATGTTTGACAATGCCGAGAGGTTGCCCGGTGGTCTATCGGGGGAGAAAAAGGAAAAGTTGCGACTCGAAGTTATTATGTAGTCATGAGACGAACAGTTTGAGTTTCTCTGAACGATTTCAGCGTGCACAGTTTTTGCATGGTAGTTTACAACTCAGTCAAAGAAGCTGTCAATAATTATGGGGTAAGGGTGTACCAGGATGAGTGGGTTGATACTGAAGGGCATGTGTATTGGCACCTATAAATCTTGACTATAGACGTTTTCTTTTCGGTGGTAAGTCTTAAAGTAAAACATCCATTCTGAAAGCGGTAGTTTTTGTCGGTTCGAGGGGTGCGTGACTTAACATCACGCAACACAGAGAGTTTTTGTCAGATGTTATTAGGTCCGTATTCGAAGATAACGTCCTCAGAGAAGTAAAGCTTGAAAATGGACATGACGTTCGTCATTGTTAAGAAAGTTTCTAAGTTTTGTTTGAATTGGTGCATATTCTTACCGGTCCAAATTGCATACGGGAGTGTGTAGGAATATTTTACTAGGGAAAAATTTGAACGCAGTTTTTTCCGAGATTTAAGGGCTGCCGAAGTGACGTCCTTGTTTCTGAGGTCATACTTCGGCCTGTGTTGTAAGCTAGTCACGAAACTGACAGTGCATTTACTGCCATAGACCAAATTATACATGAATGAAAGGTTGAGCTTGAGTCGCCCTAACGGGAGAGAATCGAGTGGGGGTGTCCGGCAGCAATCTCTGTAGCTCAGGCAAGAGGGTAACCCAATAAGCTTTGCAATTCAGACTCTCGTGGTATCGCTCTTTTTGATGTCCTTATAGTGAGCTCATTAGGGAATGAATTCGTATAACCTGCGTTTGAGTCCATGACAGCAAGTGTTGGAAAAGTGAAAGTGAGGTATGGTTGGGTAGTGGAACAATGAAGGGCGAAGTTAGTAGGGGAGGGTTAGGAGGTATGCGTCCCGCTAAAAAAGGGTAGGGTTGAGGTGAATTGGTCATGCACACCTGCTCGTTGTCAATGAAGAGATCGCGGGTTGCGTTCAGGTGAGCATTCGAAGTGTAGGAGCTGTCCGTATTCAAAGGGGTGTTGAACATAGGGTTAACATTTTCAGAGGGTTCCGGTTTAGCCTTATATGGATAGGTGCGTCACGCGAGAGACTGCTGGAATTGGGGGTTGGCAAGAGATGCGTCATTTTATTCGCCAGGTACGGGTTTGCGTTTCCTTGCCTGTTTATCCCCTCAGGATGCATAGGAGGAAACCTCGGGCGACCGGTAGGGTAGTGATTTGGAGAGAGTTAGTTATCACGGACACCCCATTGGTGGTCGGTTTGTGGTTTCCTTCGGGATCGAATAGAAGTTGAGACACCGAAGTGTCCCTGATTAACAGACTGCCGGTGCCCTGTCTTATTCGAGCCACTTTCCGCGCTGATAGGTTGCAGCCTAGATACTCCATTGACTTGTGGTGAGAACACATTGGACGTCCCCAAAATTCTAAACTTCTCGCGACGTGAGTGTTGCCTTGCCAGTATCACCGCGCCGGTTCGCATTACCTTGTTAATGTAAATTTACCACAAACCGCTAACATCAAAGTTAGTGGGCCGGCATAAGTATCGCAGTTATGCTCTCAGCTGTGTAATGAATTCACACCATCTCTACACCTGTAGGTTACATCCACTAGGATAACAAGGTTGAGCTATTACCGTTAAGAACGCCGCTTGACCGGTCTAACGCTTGTTTGAATTCTGAAGGTCGACTGGAATTTTCCGTCGACGCATTCTTCCACTCTGGCGGCTGCTGTGCGGTTGTACTCAAGGTGCTCTCACGTCCAGCTCTCTAGCACCCCTCAATTGTTACGTTGAAGTCTGTTGTGAACGGTGAGTAAATCAATAAATGAAGTTTGTTTGCAGATTCACCATTTTACTTTGCGAATTCCCATTCACGGTAGCATAAGGTGAGGGGCAACTTGGGCGTACAAATTCTGGATCTCGCACTGCACACTTCCTTATGGACACCGTCATTCGCGTGCCCTCTTTTGCCAGTTGATTTCTCGACCAAGGTGTCCCCAACGCTCCGCGAGCTGTTGGAACTGTCGCGATCTACTGTTAGATCAATCAGATCAGCAAATTTGTTTTCTTTGATAAAGTTAGCATTGTAGATAGGATCATTGGTGCATCCGGGCGTGGTGCAACGAAGCGAAACTGCTCGATCTTTGGGACCCAGGTTATCATCTTCGGATATCGTTGTACCCTGTCTCGGTGCATTCTAGATCACATGGTTAGAGACGGAGACGAAGGTCTAACTCAGTAAGAGTCTGTGCTATTCTCTTTTAAGGGGCGTTTGGTCCTTCGTAATTTTTAACAATTTGAGCGAGATTTTGACTTCACAAGGTCTTGGCTCTGTATGAACTGTTGTGCAATTGCCTCGTTATGGAATTTGAATGATAGCGGACAGCAGAACTTTTGTGTCTTCTTACGAAGACGGGCGCAGGTATATGATGTCGGGTCTATTCCAATAACCTTCGAGAGCATCGTTTTAATGTTTCATAGGTGCAGCTTATCTGGCACATTGAACACAACGGCATTGTTTGAGCAACGCATCTGTTCTGTGATTTTTGTTACCAATGTGTTGATGGGCATACTTGCACTCCGAATATTATCCATCTTGGGACTTTTGGGCACTTTGAAAATGTAAGATCAACAGACAAGATTCCCTTCTATGGAATCAAGTGCAGTATGGCTCGTCCTTACTTGACCAAGATCTGCTTCCGGCTTAGATACCTTGAAAAATAAATCCGCCAATACACTGTCTAACGGAGCAGAACAGTTCTTAGTCTGAGAGATGGGAACCACCATATTATCCTTATCCACTTCGACGGCGGTAAACTTGGGAGAGCTTACATAAGTTCTGGACCTCTCGAGTTTGGAGCTTGAAATTCTTGTCTTAGCACCAGCGGATCTTGTATGACGAGTGATTTCGGTCACCATGTTTCGTAAGTAAAATTACATTCCCGGGTAGACATAGACGTAGGCGGAATGTGACCGGATTGGTAAGAAAATGAGTAGCACCAAAAAAATTATATGAGAAACTTCAACTTGAATATCCACGCAGTATATACGTACGCATTCATTTCAGCGCGATCTATAGAAAATTTACCCGAAATCTTACAATGTGCGCTGGCGTGCCATCGATAATTGCATAGTTGTTTGGTGGTCGAGTGTAACACGCGATGCTCATTATAAACCCATTGTCGGTTTCGCCAATTCTTCGGCTGCCAAATATCGCACTGACGTCATCCACAATACACCGTCGTGTGTCTTCTATCCGCAGTTTGGTTCAGTGTCTTGGCTGAATAGTTGCTTCGCGAGTTCGTCTGAGCCGCAAACGCACGTCCTCATACGGCGCATGAACAGTTCAAATGGGACGCAAGGAAAACTATCAGGCGGTCCATGATACAACGCATCATTTACCAAATGAGGTAAACCGAACACATTGTGAACAATCTCATACCGACCGTAAGTGACAGCAAATTACTTGATGAAAATAGTCAGCAACAGTCCAACAAAGGAGGCGTAGTTAGATGTCATTGAAGGGTGACATAGAATGTGTATAAACGGAGAGTCCCATACATTGCTTGCACCTATCAGCGTCCAGTGACACATACGGTAAAACGGAACAAAGGTAGAAAAAATTGTCAAAACTCTGTCGTCTTTTTGCGTTCAAATTAAGTTGCCAGGCGGCACGGGCTTTGAAAACCAGCTGGTTTGTGCGCATGCGCTTTCTGTGTGCGATCACATTTTGAACGAATGGAGGTGGGACTAAGACGATGCCCAGCTTCACATGAGGAGGATATTTAGAGGCCGATCAAACGCTTGGTTATACCTGAACCAATCAAGTGCATACAATCATGCGGGAGACTCTGAGTCATATCCAGGGTGACAGAAAGGGGCTGAGAATCACTAATGTGGTGGTGCAGATCAGTGAGGAAACGAAAACATCCATCCGTTCCTTTTCGGCAACCACGGTTAGGGAAGGTCACCTTGTGTGCTACCAACACACCATGCTGACTTCAGTGGTCATGACCGAAGTACTGACGTGAAGTTCACAATGCTTAACAAAGCAACGAGCCGATGTATCACATAAACGCTTGAAAAAACTACAAGGACGTTAGTACTCTTCGCGGGAATGACTACCCTTCCGTAGCAAAGAACCTTCATTCCATCATTGCACTGCCGCATGTACACTCTAGCGTCCGACGGCTTCACTGACCCTCTGTAAAAGTCAACCGCGAGCGTCGCTCACACGAAAGGCTTGATGACCCTGCAGAGGATTGGCCATAATTTTGCGTTAGAGGAACTGTCCACTTGCGCGCCATCTATGTTCAACTGCAGAAGGCTAGCAGTGAACATTATGTAATCCGCATGCCAGGTCAGAGTGGACACAAACTTCCTCCCCTATGACCATTTTATTCCAAGCTCCCCGGGTGCCCATCAATGTCCGAGGTTGATTTGTTGATTCGAGGCAGTAATATCTTGCATTTATCGGGAACCGTCTACACCAAATAATAGCAAATTTCCTCCAAAGCTCAGTTTATCCATCTTCGGCTCATCCCTTTATCGCATGACCCTAGCCAGTGGGCCACTGATTACCTTGAGGGGTGTAAGCGGATGTAACTACTCAACATTTTTATCGAATTTTGGAGATTTCAAGGACGACTTTCACGATTCCAGCGCCGACTTCCTGTACCGCCAACCACTGCGTCTTCCTGGCGATTTCTTTTCATCCGCCACCGACGCCCTGCGTTATGATGCATCTCACGCCAAACAGCTCGCTTCGCACATGCGCCGCCTCCGTTTCATGGAAACACGAGAACAAAGCCGCAGGGTGTTTGTTCTTAAAGACCTCCGCGACTGCACACATGTGTTCGTTCGCGTAGATGGTTTACGACGCTCGCTCGAGCTACCTTACGAAAGTCCTTTCAGAGTACTTCAACGGGAGAATCGCTTTTGTGCGCTCGAGCGTCAAGGTATTCGGGACGCGGTTAGCATCGATCGTCTAAAACCTGCCTACATCAAAATGACAGAGGAAGCATTCAACGCTCCTCCGCAGCCCCTATCCACGCCGGCAGCTGTCTCCGAGCAGCCTCGCCTAAGCGCATTGTCCTCAGCAGACATGACGACTTTGCCGATGAAGCCAGCACCCGCCGTAACGCGTTCAGGTCGTAGGGTGCACTGGCCGAACGTCTCATAGAGGATCAGCGTTTGTGAAATCTCGTTTTCTTTCGGTCAGAACACACAAAGAATCGCAAATTTTTTTCTCTCGAAAATACAAGAAATATCGTTTTCGAACCAAAAACAATTGCGTTTGCCCATGGTTCTCTCTCTCGTGTGTCCCTATTCGCTGTATAATTTGGTTCAGTACGTCATTTATTTCTGTAATCATACCCAGCCAGTTTCGTTCTATTTTCTGTGGCATGTCTTATCCGACGCCGGCATGACGTGTGTGACATCTTCGATCGCGATCACCTTCGATCTCGCATTGGATGTCGTGCTTGAACGTTCCGTGGACGCCTCGCCTCGAACATCCTTTTCAACGGTTGTTTCGGCACCTTTAACGGAGGATACTCGAGTGGTAGTCCGCTAGCAACTGTGGGCATTAGTGCTCCTCCACCTGCGGCGTCTGGGGATTTTCGTACCACTTGCAGGCTGATTGGATATCGGCTGTTATGCCTTGAACCAGATTAGGCCAACGGTGTCTGGCCCCAGTTATCTTCATCAAGATTGAAGGGTTGTTGACACAGTACCCTTCTAAGAAAGAGCTGTGTAGCGGCCTGGAGATTTCACTGGCCTGCCTGCGGTATGGTGTGTACTATAGTTCCAAAACTCATAGTTGCAAAATGTACCTAGGCTAATAAGAAAGCTCGCTTGATGCATGCTGTTCGATTGTTTGTCTACATGCTATGTGACCGTGGCGCGAACCAGAAGTGCCTGTGTCACATTCTTCCGGTTTACTCGTTCGTCGACGGCCGGTCTCCAGCCCTTCTAGCTATTTCGCGTGTCGGTGCCTTTCATAGCGCTATCAGAGACCACCTGTACATTTTCGTCGAAAGAAGATTTGGTTTCTCTCCTCAACGGCCTTTTGCTTTTCGCGTCTGATAATTGCGTACCTGGAGAAAACGCGACTTAGTGCAACAAGTACTATATTTGTGAGCCCGACTAATTTGGTGAGCTCGTTCGAGTAATTTTTGTTTTCCACAGGTATATCCTTTGTATAGCCGTGAGTTGCTATTTCTTTAATACGTTTTACACATTTATTTTTGAAAATTCGATTTATTATCCATTCCGCTTTGATGGAGGCGCAACCGCACGTTTTGTCAGACGCTTTGGTCGGTGCATTAGCCGTACCGTGTGCACCCTTTAGAGGGAATAATCCTAAATCGCTGTTTGCTCAGTTAGAGGCCACATTTGCACCATGACAGATTAGTTCAGGACTAACGCGCTTTCATTAGGTAGTTGAGGCACTGCCATCTCACGTCATTGACGAGGTGGACGATGTTCTGGAGTTACCGGACTCCACGAAGCCCTACGAGCTACTTAAAGTGACAGTAATTAAGCGGGTTGGCTTGTCCGATCGCCAACGTATTTCTCAGCTTCTCAGTGCGTCCGAGCTTGTTGCCCGTAAACCATCGCAGCTCCTTCGCCACATGCAGCGGTTAGCTGGCACGACACACATAGAAAAGGCTCTACTTAGGGAGATGTGGCTACAGCGTTTGCCGAAGGATATGCAAAACATTCTTAGCGCAAACCCATCAGCAACCTTGTCAGCCTTGGCTGATGTCGCCGACTGGATCGGGGAAAAATACGGCACCGCACTTTCCCACCTCGCTTCGAATAGTCAGGGCGCAATTGCAACTCTAACTGCTCAATTCGCCACCCTAACTAAACAACTTCAGGCCTTAGCAACGCAGCGTTCGAAATCACGTTCGACTACCCACATTTGACGACACAGTAGCCACACAGGGTCACGTGATTCTTGTTAGCTGCCACCAAACGCTAATGCGGATCACTGCTGGTATCACCAACAATTTGGCAACAAAGCTCGACGATGCCGACAGCCTTGTACCTTTGGTCGAGTCAGCAAACAGGGCAGCCAAATCCAGATGGTTAACGACGTAACTCGCCCGCCTGGTCGTCTCTTCTCTCTAAAGGATCACGAGTCAGGGAATCGCTATCTTGTCGACAGAGGTGCCAAAGTCAACGTGATCCCACCTGAGACCCAAGACTTAAACAGCTCGTCTATTTCGAATATTCGCGCGGCCAACGGACTCACTATAAAAATGTTCGGTCAGCGCTCTCGCACACTTAATTTAGGTCTCCGTAGGCCTTCCTGCTGGATCTTCACGGCCGCCGACGTCCTAATGGCAATTATCGGTATCGACCTCATCCAGCAATTTGACCTTTTGATAGATTCCAGACGACACAGTCTAGTCGATCAAACGACAGAGCTTACAGTTACCGGAATGTTGGCTTATAAGGTATCAGTCAGACCCGTATATCAAAGCTCTTCAAAACAGAACTCCTTTAGTTTTCTAATCGATAAGTATTCGACTGTTTTCCGACCGTCTTCATCTCTGACTGCCGTCAGGGGTTCCACGAGGCACCACCTAGTCACGACAG
>QNGE01002516.1:68766-111669 GCA_008508345.1 Paragonimus westermani | reverse complement strand
AAGTCCATGGAGGTTGTTGACCGGTTTGGATACCTGGGAAGCCGCATCAGCGGCTGCGGCGGAGGTGTAGAGAATGAAATAGAAGCGCATATATCTAAGGCTAGGGCGGTATTCGCTAATTCGAGGCATATCTGGCGACAGAGAGGTGTTTCTCTGAAGCCAAAAGGTCGCGTATATAAGACAACAGTGAGGGCCGTATTACTTTACGGCAGCGAGACCTGGCCGCTCAGGGTAAAAGACGTGAACCGTCTTCAAGTATTTGACCACCGATGTCTGCGTTTAATCGCTCGTATCGGGTGGAATCAGTGCGTAAGTAACGAGGAGGTTAGGAAGCGGGTGTTTGGTAGTGATTGTCAGACGAGTGCTTCTGTCCAGTCTCTACGTTTACACCGGCTTAGATGGTTAGATCACGTATTAAGGAAGCCAGCTAGTCGTCTTCCACGTCGAGCACTGTTTGCTGACTGCGACCGACTGGTATGAAGTGTGAGGTGCACAGCTAATGACTTGGCGTAGAGAAGTGAAGTCGTTCACCGAGGGGTTGTCCACTGTGGGTCGTGTTCGTTTCCGGGGCTGGGGACCTCGCGACTCACAGAGTCGGTGGCTGAAGACTCTAGGTAAGATGGCGGCTAATCGAGCTTAGTGGCGTGAATGTTGTCGTTGTTTGTCCGAGTTGTCTGTGAAGTGAGTGCATTTAATGATGTGGGGCATTGAATGACGTAAGGAAGTTGTCTCGCTGTTGACGCCTTATTCTCACTTGCAGCTCGGTTGTTTGTTTGCAAGGTGTAGGCACCTTGATATTGAATGTTTGAATGTGGAAGTAGTCATTTTCAATAGTTATGTCCTTTTCCGTCCCCTTCTTTTTTCCTTTCTCTCTCTTCCTATATAGGGTTTGTTTTGTCTTCATGGTTGTGAGGCAGTTAGGCATTAGTGTGAGCCACTAATGTATTGTTGTCTATGATGATGATGATGATGACGATGACGATAATGATGATGATGATGATGATGATGAAAGTTGAAAGTACGTGAGACACAGAATTGTCATAGAGTTCTAGTTATGTTCTTTACTGACGTTACAGTTACAGTGGCTATGTAAGAACCGGCCATGTCTGAGTCACCAGCCTGATTAAGAGTATTCTCCCTCACGGCATTCTCTGATCTATCCGGTTTATTTCGCACACCGTTGATGAATTATTAGGTGCACCTTTCTATCGGAAAAAGTCTGGCAACTGTGTTTATGATGTGTAGATCGGGCGTGCACGGAATAAACCACCCACTAATCAATCGCCGTACCCTGAAAGGGGTTACGACCAGTGTTTTGATCACGTTGGGTCGAAGTGGCCAGTTAGCTGAAGTCGACCTGATCGGATTCTATTGAGTAAACAGTACGGATACTCAGTACGTGAATCACACAACTTGGGTCATGGTTACACCATTGATATTGATAGGAATAGATATCCAAGATCCCGTTGGCTATGCCAAACTTGTCAGAAGTGCAACTGTTTTTGAGCAAGACATGCTGAATCCGACTGCCACATTTGCGAGGTTACCAAATCAAGATACCGACTAACAGCTTCCACAGTCGAAGATACGTAGCAAACAGCCATGCAAACAGATACGGTTTGTTAGTGTAAGCTAGAACAAAAGTTTAAATGATGTCTAAAACGTTAGAACCACACGAATAAATGCAAACGCACTAATTTAGACATAACTACCAATTCTCTGTCAAAATGAACCAAATCCCCGACTACTCATCAGTTATCTCTGTCAATCGTTTATTCACTGTGTGCACCATCCAGTATTCGTGCGGTTGCTCAGTTCGTTTCGGCGTCTGACGTTTCTCATCTCTTTGCTCTCCTCTTCAACTGAAATGTTTCTGCTCGGTGTATTTATAGTGGATGAAGCAGCTGGCAAGCAAAATTCTTGTCAGAAATCAAAACTCGGATTCTAGAGGCACTGACGGTGTAACGTGACCCGTTATTATATAGAACCGACTATGGAATACTACCGTGAAATGAACACCGCAGTTAACCAAGGCCTAGTAAACTGACAAGCCTAAAACATGTCGGTAGTGTAAATGCTAGGTGTTGACTGCCTTTGAAGGTGAAGCAAAAATCAGTTCACACCACACAGTAGAGTGTGTGCCGTTGAAGTTGACAATAATTTTGGTTTCCGTACGGACGGTGGATACGTATCTATTCAATGTATAGACTGAAATCACATCGCGGAACAAATGGCATTTATTTCCCAAACAGTACGCAGTCTTTGTCCTCTTAACTTCCGGCTCTGATACAATTTCTTCAGGATTTCATGTAAAGTTGAGGCATTTGGAATACAGAGTTACAGGTCATATGTTCTCCGCATTAGTAAAAGTGGCTGTAATTCATTGCTTATCTGAGGTCTGCAAAGACTCCAAAACTTGATTAGCCTTTAGCCAAGATTTCATAGTTTGTGGTCATAGAATTCCTCTTTTCAACTGATCTAACAGATTCACTTAGCCCCCATCTTTGACGCAAGATTGTACATTTCCCGTCAGATTAAAAAAATGGCACCGATTAGATCACAGCTCTACTTCGCGTCAGTACTTATTAGCAATACACAACGCACTCTAATTAAGAACACTCATACATTACCAGCTTAATATTACTTTTAGGTTTGAATCCAAGGGTGGTGGCAAACAAATACTAATCAATGCGATTTACGTAGGCTTCATGAAAAAATTTCAACAAGGCTCATCATTCCTTCCACTCTGCCCTGAATCTCATTCGTAAGTGCTTCCTAGGCCTAGATGACTTGATTGTCTCCATATCAAATGCGGATTCAACATAAAGTACAACGGTCATCGACCACTTCAGGATGCACTCGTACTTAATCTGCCAAGCATTATCATATCAATACTTTTGCTCAAAGCCAATGTGACAAGAACATGATGAGTTGCGTTCGAGTTTGTTGAGAACACAATCGTACATACTGAGTTACACTAGAGCCGTTGAGTATAGATGCATATGAGTAAGAATCAGCTTCGTTCACAGATGAATTCATAAATGAATGTTTACTCTTGAAAGACGTTATGCACGAAACGATCCCATTCCCTATCACGCGTGCACTGGAGTTCATTTGAATGAATGCATGCATAGATTCCCCGAACGTGAAAAGACCTAGAAACATTATGAACGAATGATCTTGATTTGATTACGGATTACACATTCATAGGAAGAGCCATAACGGTTGAGAACTTTGTGAAGAATCTGTGGGTGGTTTCACTCGGAAATCTTCTCCACGACATGCAACGGTATTGTACTATGTCACACAAAGTCGGACTCAGATTTGTCAGTTTCATCTAAGAGAGAGATGGTTCCTATTGAAGTGTTTGGGGACGGACCACTAAGAAAATCTGGGGGTCTGCACGAACTTCATACGGGAAGACTGGCATCAGTTATTCAATTATCTAACGTACACAAATCTGGACGCCGCTGATCACTGTCTAATGGACCATCTCTTAGTAACCAGGAGTAAATGACTGTGGAGTGATAAAGTTACATACCTTGAAGGATATCCTACGACGTGGACAGAAGTTTTATTCAGTTAGTATCTGACAGGCGTGAAATGCAATGCCTCGATCTGTAGTCAAAACTGTACCAGTAAGATGCTGAAAACTCAACAGTCAGCAAACACAGGAGGTTCACTCGGTGTCACAACTTCCTTGGTCATCATCTTAACGTGACCCCTATTGATTTTGACGGTATGTGTACATACATTTCGGGTGTATTAGCATGCTGTTTGAATTTTCAACAGTAGGTCACAGATTAGTGTTTTCCCCAAATTCACTTCTCCCTCAGTATACTCGAGGAAGTCGTGTTTGTACTTATGAACCGACTGGCACAAGCAGTTGATGCTGCGCTCTCCTGTACTTAACTATCATATTATGACACAAAAGACTGTTGCATGCCTTTCTTCACTAGCTTATCAAAACACTTTACCGGGGTAAAATAAAACAGTTTGTACACGTTGTTCGTCCTGAGATATACAGCCACACTGAGCGGTTCTTTGTGTCAGTTGATACGCTTCCAAATTTAAGATGGTCATGGCAACAAGTGACTTGTGAGAACCGTGCAACGTCAGCTTAAACTGAGTAGATGAGTAAGAAATGTGGCAAAAGAATCGAAATTTTGAGGGTAACAACCGGCTACACAGTAACCACTGGCCAACAGGATCACAACGGTTTCAACTATTGCACACACCCGGGTTTGTGTCGAGAGTAAAGTTAATCATCTTCTGGTTGTTACCCGATTTGGCTCTGATAAATATGCGCGAACAAACACTGATCTCCTTTAGTGACCAGATAACTCAAAACATTTTAGAAGAAATTGATAAGGCGGTCGCAACAGTGTGGAAAAATAAATCAAACTGCCTGCTGTTTTCCAGTGATTTACACTAGTTGGTACTTTAAATAGTATAAGGATGAATAACCAGTGGGACTGCAGCGTTTGTACAAACAGTTTGGGTGGATGGACGTGAAATGTTGAACCCGCTGGCTACATCGATAGTGGCCACGTGTTGACAACTATGGAGAAAAAAACGGTTAGACTTGGTGTTAATTTGGAGTGCTGTTTTCGATTTTTCCTGGTGGTAATATAGAAACCGATCGTTCTTGAGATGATACTCTAAGACCATTACAAAAGCAATTGGCGGGGACGTTCACCGATCATCTCGGATAATCACCCTCTGTTTATGCCAAAGTGAACGGCTTCACAATAAAATATGAGCGAATAAACACGGAATGATGGAGTGAACCTTACCATGACATCCTTCAGTTATGGTTTTAACAATGAAATATTAATGGACAGTACGGCAACCCGTATCGCACGGTCTATAATGAGAGTATTCTACAAGAATTTATAGAATTGTAATGAAGACCAAAAATCGGAGGGACTGAAAGAATGAATTGATGATCAGTTGAACAACAGATCAGGTTGACTGAAAAATTACATGTTGGAAATACCTTGCTAAAAATTAATAATGATGACATTTCGTAATTTCTTATCGTTTTCTCAAAATCTTCTCATATTAGGCAAAACAGTGACAACGCTGAAGGTCGATCAATACAGGTTGTCAGTCGATGGATCCATAATATAAAGTAATATGAAGGAGACCGATCAAGTCACGGATATGAAAACCTACATCGTCTTAAACGGCAACCTCATCGGACTTTTAGGACTGCTCGCGGTACATTGTAATCGTTGCGTGTCAAATTAGCCTTCGACCGAAAGCCTGAGAACAGTTAACAATTCCACCCACTTTCAAAGGGTGTGTACAGAGATAGTCCGGCAAACTGTATATCAGTATCGTTGTTTTGAGTGAGCTTTGAAACGATGGAGAGGTTACAACATTATGCCATCTGGGTCTACTCAAAAATTCCAAGTTATCATCAAGATGCAACATGATTTCCGTAAGGGATACTTCTCATCTATTGAACGTGTTCGGAGACTGACCAGTTGATGAATGATGGGACTCAGGAAAATATCCTAACCACGGTGACCAGCAGAATTAGGTCAGTTCTCAGTGAATTACAAACACCTCAGGGGAGAGCTCACTACTGGGTACAAAATACTCCACACTCCGGGACATCCATTGACACATCTCTTCCAACCAAATCACGATGGACATCTGAAGGAACAGTGGCTGAAATCGAGTTGTGGAATAGGCAGGTTACTTTGCAACCACAACTGTTTTACGGTTGAGGACTGTTTACACTGGAACGCGCTGCTCAACTCCGTCGTCACAGCCCCATCCGTTGGGAGTTCCGAAACATTATTGGATCCACACATTCGTGTAAGACAACGTGCACTACAGGTTTCTTGATGGCCATTCTAGCCAAGCCTCGCAGGTCAGTGGCTGAAATCGAGCTGTGGAATAGGCATGTTAATTTGCAGGCAGCCTCACAGGTGATTAGATGTGTATGTCGTATGGAATGTTGTTTCACTGTGTTTGCTTGTTCGTTTCGAAACTGACAGGATGTCAGAAGCATCAACAAATTTTTCTGTTGTTTACTTCCACTCATTTTTCTGTGCATCCGTACGAACGCAGGAGAGAAACAAAGAATCGTTGGTTGTCCTACCTCATGCAACAACCTATGAACCTATGAACGGATATATTGAGACGAAGATAATCCTCAGGTGGTCTAGTATTGAACAGAGTTCACATATTCCATATCACTAGCTCGGTTTGTCTCGTTTTGAGTTAGCTGCTGTGCTATTTTTATAAACAGGTCAAACCTAAGTGTTCCTAAGTCAGAATGTTGTCGACTGCTTTTTTATAGCTATGTGACTGATGCAGTTTGATTATCACTCTATCAGTTGACTTGGTGTTTACTACAGGCTGGTGGGAGGTAATGTTATGATCAGATTTAATGATCGTAATCTATGGATAACAAAGAAGAATAACACACGGACTCAATAGCAAACACACTATGAATTAGTTGCTTACTTACTCAGAACAGCAATGTTTGGTCCAATGCAACAACGGGAAATTCGTAGCTCGAAACCAACGGCTAGAAGTAAACAGGAACTGGTCAATGTCAACTCTTAAAGGAGGCAACCTATGTGTGTCGTGGTTAATTTGTCAAGTCGCTGGTTCATCAAACAATCATTCAAGCGTCTACTATGGTTGCCGTTCCACATGTAATAATGATAGAAATTAGAATAGACTTATTGATACTTGTCACCAGTGAGCATCTGGGATTTCGTGAAAGACAGCGTCCTAAAGTTCTGACGTTTGTACTCTAGGAACACTCCCCAATTCACTCAGTGAGTGATGTGATGCAACACACTTGTATGATCCAGCACAGTGTACTCCATCCGCTAGATGAAAGCATGTAATCCGACACCCTGACCGATGCAATCCGTGTGGGAGGTCTGTATACTGGCTACCGTCTTCCTTGTCAGTTGGTCTGCCTGTCTCACAAACACGAGCGTCTGAGTGCAAATTCTGTTCCAGAAGAAGATATACACTACTGAAGAGCTCTAGTGAGAATGGAGTCCCAGTATGGTACGTTCTGCCAATGTGGGCTAGCCGAATGTCTCATTTGCGAAGCCTGTCAGCAAATGCAGGTGGTTTTCAACTGGTAATTAGTTTAACCTGTTCACAATATCCAACTGGTTATAACCGCCGGCAAGTTGTTTGGATCTGTCAGTCATATCATTCACATATGCTTAATCATCGTATTGCACTGCAACGGTGCGACCTGTTAAAGCAAGCAGTATGTAGTTTTTACCCTTCACTGAAAAGCCGGTCAGATGTCAATCAAAAAAGAGGATTACAATTAAAGTACAGACCATCCCATCCTGCGGTTCGCAAGCCCCCTGACTTGTTGTGAAGTCCGTAGGCAATTAGACCGTTACTGTACAATTCAGTGGCAATTTAGCAACATTAATTTCTTTATTAACAGGTGTTGGTTTATCAGAGTAGTGCTGAATGTAACTCAGATTGAAACAAAACAAAACACTGTCATCCTCCTTGTTCTTCTTCCAATTCTGTAGATTCCCGGATAAAGATTGGTGTGCGCTATCTGTCAAGGATTCGATGTCGTATAGAAAGGAACAAAAACAGAATTAAATGTTTTCAATCTGATCAGGAAACATGTATGATAAGCAGAGACGAAAAAAGATACATCTGAATATTGGGAGAGGAGACGTTTCGCTTCAGCAATGAACTACTCGGGAAAAAAACGAATCGAAATACAGCTATGCCGAGCAAGTCAGTAAAATAGGTAATTGGATGAAATGAACAAAGCGTAAGCCTACGGCTCAGAGGCATAGTGTGAAACGTTGCGCTTTGCTGTCCCACAAATTCGTTTTCTTGTTTCTTCAGTTCAGCACACAAAGAAACAATGCAACGATTGATGACGCGCACAATTTCCACCCCACCCCCCAAACATGTTCATTTAGGTCACAAAGCCAATATAAAGTCGATCTTCAGCATCCTTCATTTTTGCATCAGTGACATGAATTATTGCGTCTTGATAAATGCACCAGTTATCGGAACCCCCTAGAAAGACAATCGAAATACGTGCTAGACGTAGCATAAGGTTTCGTGAACAGTTGACAGGGATTAAAAATAGCGTAGATCACAATCTACTTGTGTTTTGAAGTGCTTGATAATCTAGGGCTGAACAAACTCGCAAGTGACAATCAAGTCATATGTCTGTCGTTGTATTTTGACTAGAGAACACACCAGAAACAAGTTTGGAAGTAGCTTGATGTGCGTTTGTGTACAACTAACAAGAGTTACCACTGAGCAACGGTGAGGGAATCAAATTTAGCTATCCTCCCACAACCACATGGAAATGAAAAAGTCATCGATCAAAACGCGTTCCATTGTTATGACAATCCATTTGGTCAAATAAAAACACATGCATAACCCATTAAGGTTGAAACGTTTGAATTGGAAACGACATTCTGCGCATCCGAATAAAGTGCGACGCCAATTGCACAAACGTAGACCAATCAAAATAAATCGTGAACACAAAAGCAACCGATCGCGTGGGTGCCTGATTGTTACGACGTCTATCCAGGCCCGCACATATTTACCGCATACAACAGACGAACAGCACATGCACATCACTCTGGAGGCTGAATAAAAATAACATCTCCCAAACACATACATTCGATCCTACATAAAAATGCCGGCAATTGAAATGTCACGGCTTGATAGAATACGGTTCGTTCTCAGAACATAGATAGAAGTGACCGATTAACAAATAACACATTACATAGATAGTTTGGAAACTGACCAATCACATTGTTAACAGATTTTGCCACCACGTCTACAGGACAAAAATGTATCAAACACATACATACTCGCACTCACATGTCAATAAGAAGTAGATTCATAATAACCAAGACAATTGGGAGACTAGCGACAACTGAGTGCACTAACTTTGATAAATTTTGAGGATTAACAAGCTTTAGATAGTTGAAGCAAAAAATTTGCATTGCAAAACTTTCCTACAGTCCAGATGAATATCCAGCCAAATTCAACCGGAAGATATGCGAAAAAGTAAACAATAAACGTCATAGAAAAGATACCACGATAAAGTTAAATGAAGCTGTCTGAGTAATGCGCAATTTCGAATCGATTTCTGACTGCTCATAGATAATGTATACAGGTTTGAACAAACATTTAACTTATATTGACAAAAATAAGTAATCACAGGATTGTAGGTATGAGGCCAGTTGACGTAACTGGGCCAAGCTTTGAGCAGCCTGATGGCAACAACCACATACCCGTTCTTGAATGTCATACACCAGCAAACATGGACTGGTACAAAAGAGGGAAATTTGAACTCTTTGTGGCTAGATAGTATCGTCGTTTGGAAAAAGCATAACTCATAGCTTCTGTCTAAAAGACGGAAAATTATTGACTCAGTTAGACTTAATGATCTAAACACAATAGACCAGAAGCAGCATTGCTACATATACAACTGACAAGCTCCATTCAGCCTAGTTGTAATGCCCATGTTTACTCGAAAGCACAGTTTTCATTCGTTACGCACATCCACCCTGAATTTCATTTATTAAACCAGTTTGCCACTATACATCTGTGCCAAAGATGTACAATCCAAACCGAGTCGATTCCTCCTTACCGGATTCTGTTGAACAAGACAATTGACATGTGCGATTGAATTTTGTTCAGGCTAATGGTTTATACATACATTCCATGTATGTTAACTAAGTCTGATTCAGCGGTCAGACAGGCCGATAAACGAACAGAGAAACATCCCAAAACCGATATTAGCGCGGGTAAGATAAATTCAACACTCAGATCAGATTACAACCTATGACTAAGGGATGCAGGAGTCGACCTGAATTTCCGTTAAAATGAGCCACATAGTTGATGGGAAACTTGAAGCACTAGGTTTGTTTTCGGCGGATTGGTCATAACAGAACAAAAATCAATACGCACAAGGTATCCCTAACAGTGACGTTATGTAAGTGCAGTACAGATTGATTTTATTTCTACACACTTAAAGAAGTGTTGTGAACTGAACAGTGATATGTTTCCGACACCCCGCATGAGA
The DNA here is from genome assembly GCA_008508345.1 of Paragonimus westermani. Taxonomy (NCBI): domain Eukaryota; kingdom Metazoa; phylum Platyhelminthes; class Trematoda; order Plagiorchiida; family Troglotrematidae; genus Paragonimus; species Paragonimus westermani. Next base: position 101,594 of record QNGE01002516.1, on the reverse strand, counting down.
TCGAATGACAGGCGGGCTGATTGTTTGTGCTCCTTGAAATGAATCTAAGCAATTGAGACTCGCGATCTGTATTCGCATGAAACACAACTGGCTGGTCTGTCAAACTGGGGTGCTCTTACTTCACTGGTACAAAGTCACCGACTGAGTTTCGCTCATTCGAATCGTGCGCGTTTTTCAGCTCTTTGTGTTTCATAGCTAATCCGCCTCAAATGTATTAGACTAAATTTCGTGCCTGAGAATGTTTTCCAAAACCTGAAGAGAAAAAGTTATCGTAACCCATGATTTTACAATGGAAAATGTGGCCACCATCTTACAGTACTCTTACACTTTTAAGCATTTAGATTTTAGTCATACGTGCTGTTTGTTTTGTGATGTAATTTCTTCTCAGATATGGTCCACAAAACGACAGAGCATTTGTGCTCTACTTACAGACGTTGAACTAGCGGAAACATATGTTTGTTACATTCATTTCCTTCTGATAGTAGTTTCTTGGAAATGAGAGATGCAGTTTCTGCCGAAATGAGCTACTGTAACCTCATAGTTGAGGGGCTGTGAATCTATTAGTGAATGCTCAGTGTAGTTCCTTAATCAACAACAAACTACGATCTCGTTGAACAGTAAATGTGAACGTTAGTAGAAAACTATAGAGGCATATGATGAGCTATCAAAAAACGTGAAACTAGCGATTACGAAGGTTGCCGCAATGTCATAATAAATTGTCTTTGAGAAATCACAAAGTGCGTCTCGTGGACTTTAGCCCTGTGTGGAGTTTGGATTAGACGGGCTGCTTCAGATGGAGGTTTCTTGCCAACAAACATGACCCTTTTGAATGTATCATTGATAAGTTGATTTACCAATTTGGAAGAGACACACTGACCACCCAGAGTGGTGTGCATCTGCACTTTGTCCGTTGTATGCAGCGAATACATGCCGGCCTGGGCTTAAATTTATTCACAATGATTACCACTTCTGACAAATGATAAACAACTTATAAACGCGATCTGCATCTGACTGAAGGGAAGAAGTGTGGGTTGTAAAATGGAGTTCTCAGCACTCATGGTTCTTTTCCCAGTCTGTTGCTACAGACCCACAGACTGAACTTAACTCGTCAAGCTTGCCGTCGCCCCCTAACTTTCCGCTCTGGCAGTCAGACTGTCTTATATAAAGAATATATTTATTGGTTAGTGTTGTTAATTCGCTTCCGCAGTAATATTTTTCATCACTGAATCAATATCGGTTGATGGGATTTCATTGTGTTTGAAAAAGAATTCTGCTTCAAGTGTACAGATCCAACTTTAATATCTGGTTCCAAGGGATCATCAACTACCTCCAAAACTGCTGCTGAACTAAATCAGAGCTCTTAGTATTAAGGATTTTTCAAAGTTTTAGATTCATTTTATGTGGTATAACTCCAAATTTACTCATCCCGTCTAGCTGGTCACCCTCATAAGTGAATGGGAAAAGTTACGGCTAGACGGTTACTGAAACATTCTAACAGGAGAGACAGTGATGTGATCTTAAGGATAGTTTTAGTCTAGCTTGAATATGCAGTTTCACGAAATCACATATTTGTGAAACTTTCTCACATAACTAATCCGGATCATCACGTGATCACTTTTTGTAATATAAGCAGCATATAGCCGGTAGTTCTGGCATACTCAACATCTTTCACAACTGTCCTGTTCTTATAGTATTCCTCTATTTTTGGTGACATACGGACCGACGTCTGTCTTGCTAATAAGGTTGTTTTCAAATAACGCAGTCTTTTTCTGATTTAGTAAATTGTGGCACTTGTCTTTCACAATTTGAAATGTTGCTTCTGATTTCCTAATCTGTCCTGACAAGATAAGTGTATGAATATCTCTATGTAATGTTGAGTTCAGTTCACACTAAAAGTAGAGTTTTCACTTGATCACCGATAGGAGTTGACGACTGGATTGTTCACATTCTCGAATACTCACAGCGGCTAGCGTTATGAAGTCTTCCGTGTAGTTGCAAGCAATTACAGTTAGTGTTGAACAGTGACGTACTTTCATTGGAAATGTAGAAAAACACCGTTACGCGAGTTTCTGTTGCCGCCACACTATCCACGATGTTCCGTTGAGCTAACCTTTCTTAAAAGCAATCGGACTTGGGCAGTGACACCAAAGTTCATTGTATTCTGGCTGAATAACTTTAGAATTCAGCAAGTCATTTTAAAAAAACAAGATCTTCGTTGTCTAATTCGCGCCTCCTCACGCCACTCATATCCTCACGTTTACGAACCGCACTTCCAGTCCACAATGCATCTACGGTTTCATTTGAAGGCTTTTTTGTCATTCTCTCCCTTTAGGCTATCATTTTGCTTCGTGGATTTCTGTCTTCTGCTTCTCTTTTCTTAGGCTGATTTTTTGGGTGATGGTTTGCTCGATCTATCGTGTTGCCCGTGTTTCACATACTGTGGGGTTTAACCATACATCACAACCACTTTGAAATATTTTGCTGAACACAAACAATTGCATCCCTAACTTTGTCATTCATCACAGTATCATCTGAACCAAGTTCCGTGCGTGATTCCACCGTTCGGTTGGTTAGATTCTGTTACACAGTTGGCTCATGACTCATCGGTAGACACAGAAGTTGACACTGTTGAGTTCTGTTGAATTGTCATTTTCTGCGTCTACATCCAGCAGTTTTATCTGAGTGGCATCATATTGTTCGTACTGCTGTCTTAGAAGCTTCGGAACGTCATTACTTATTAATGACATGGGGATAGTGAAAAATCTGCCACTGGTTGTCCACAGTTGTTCTAGCCGGACCAGACGCTGTGGATCAGAATGCGAAGCATGAGAGCTTGTGCTGGTTCACAGCACAACGAGTAGGATAAAAATGAATGCGATATGTCAACCGCGAATTTGACCAGCAAGTCAGTTTACAAAGCAAAAGGCAGAAACCTATCGATCAACATGTGCAAACAGGTGACTGGATAAAGATGTATCTTGAACCGAAAATGTTACAAAAAAGCACGGCTGGGGTGGGGACAAAAACACACTATGCTTACTTCATGTCATGTCCCGATTGACTGAAGCCTGCAATGACTCCCACGTATCTGGACGTCCTTACTATGTAGACACAAACATCCGGTAATCTGTTCTCTCGTTCACTATAGAAGTCGTCTGTCTGGTGTAGACAGGCGAAGTGACCCAGCATACGTCAGTGTTGATTGCTAATACGTTGGCTGAATCACTGAACTGTCGGTTTATTAGTTCCCTCAATAGAACGCTCATTGCAGTCAGACCGATTATTTCATTCACCAGTTCACCACTGATCACCCTAAATCGGAAGGATAAAGTGCCGGTCTGTGGCTCACCAATGGTGATTCACTCGTTCGGTTGCAATTGTTCAGCAAACTACGAGGGTCGTACGACTCGGAATAAGTCTAGGGAAATCAGAAAAACATCCAACATGAGTCGTAACAGGTTAAGGAAAATCAATCGTCGCTGTCATTGTAGTTCACCTGGCTGACAGCGATCATCAGGTCAACGTAGATCGATCGTTCGCCGTTATCTATAAGGTACTACCGAATCAGTCGAAACTCATTCTCCGGAGATTGTTGGCCACCGTCATTCGAATAATCAACCTAAATTTGTGTGAGCAGAAAAACCTTGTTTCATCGTTTCAACTACCTTGGCTGACTCACCTGATCGAGACGTGAGAAGTTAACCTCACTCCCAGTTGGCGACCATAAACACAAAAGTGAGATAGCGTGAATTTTCACCAATAACATGCTTCGCGTGTGACCGTTTTTAGTCTTGTTTTCTTTTATAGCTGTAACAGCCTGATGCGATTTTATCGAAAACGTGTTTGTTACACTTCGTGTTCTATTCATAGATGGGGATTTTCGAAATAGACCATAAAATCAACAAATTCTTTGTGGATAATACAACTACGTCATGTATTTAAGGAATCTGGTAAGAAGCGTAAAACCCTGTCAGCAAATCAGGGAAGGCAACGAACGAATAATGCATCTAGTGGGGTCTTATTTACGATGAGAAATCAATTGAGTGGTGTGGGGTGGAGGAAGTTTTTCAGGATCCCGAGTTTTCCCACCAAAACGCTTCACAAGAAAAACTATTTGGGACGGTCGAAATGGACACGTATTCCCAGAACAATTCAGAGATAGCCCCCGGTATTTTTACCTACTTGATCCTTAATCCATCAGGTCCATTGGTTATTTGATATTTTTAGCAACTGTCGATCTACCGAACACAGAATATTTGTAGGTCACTGTTGCGTAAGCGACATCGCCGCATGTGTACCACGCGCTCTGCTAAAACTCAAACTGCGTTATGATTGGTCGCTTGGGTTGTGTCTGTAACGCAGCGTGTTGTTGACGCCATTTTGGTTTTCGTTTGTGCAAGTCGTGTGCATATCTTACTGGGCCTTTGGCTCACGCTTGTTTCTGTTGTCTCCTTTTACAGGACTATAGTTCGTACCCCCTGCTTCTGAGGAACGCTGTCTCCTGGTGTCTCCACGTTGCATAAAGTGAGTTTACGAGTGTATCGGGTTCATGAAGCCAGAACGTCCGGCTTGCCTGTTACAGTGACCCACACGTTTCAATTAGCTGGCTGCGGCGATGTGAGTGGAAGTGAGAAACGCAAACAAATTTTGGGTCAATTGTTACACTAATTGAGCATGTGAAAAGGTGCTACTCATTCAAAAATCGCACCGTGTGGCTGTTGGGACGTGATTTCTCGACATCACATGGTTTTTAAATATAGCTTACACAGTTTTTAACACTTGGTCACTGCTTGGGTGCCCAGTGCTTGTAATCCGAGATAGCATAGTGCGTTGTCATTCAGAACTCTAGATGAATGTGGCCTGTAGTTCTAACTATCACAATTCACACAGCGCGTGCTGACATCGATCTGACTTGTAAAGGGATAAGTTACATAATTGATTTCGCGTTTTAATTCAATCTTTCCAGTTTACTAACTTCTGTTACGTACGTGCTGCTGAACCTATCGCTCTTCTGGCGACGATTCGGTTGGTCGTGGCCCATCGCGAAAACCCAACTGAGCAATTTGGTCATCTGTACGTTTCAGTAGATCAATAAGACTCGGTATGCTAACGCGTGTCCTGTCTGTAGTTCGGCTACGGGCCCCATTAGTCTACTGTTGCGGTATAGTTTTAGCGCTTGCTATATTGGTAACCTATCAACTTGGCATCATTGGCTCGCACGTTTCACACGTTGCGTGAACAGTTCAGTCACAAAGCTGCCAACTGAGCGCAGTATTTCCTAAGGTACATTGTAGGTCATTGTGAAGGCTGATCCCCTGCATAACAGCATCGGCCTGACAGCAGTAAGATGAAAGTCCCCTGGAGAGAGTTTCAGATCCTCATATCCAGGAGTTTGAAATTTGCCTCGAAATGCGTCCGTAGATGTGCGATACTAGAGAAGAGATCGAGGGAATAACGATTGTTCCTTGTATAATAAGTTGTGTGAATGCGAGGTGGTTATCAATCAGGTGTCCTCTTACTAAAAGAATATTTCACATTCACTGGCTTTGAATTTTGTAATCTTATTGCCGATGAACAGGGCTGACATAGGTCAATATAAGTGAACATCCCTCGAGACCGACTGCAAATTTTCCGTTTCCATGGGTCGTCCGAAAGTGACACTGTACTCGAAATTCTTTTTTAGTGGATCGCGCTAACTGTTAGCGCATTGCCTAATAAAAGGATGGTCGTCCAACTCTGGGTCGTAGTAATATGTAGTTCTGTTGTTTAAGGCGATAGTATCATTACCCACCATAGTTGACACCAGTAGGCATTCTGATCTGAACAATTAACGTACACTTTGTACTCACTCTTCGAATAACAGTTAGTGGGTTCAGTGGTAAACGCGACGCGTTAAAACATATCACCGGCGGCTATGAATGCAGTTAGCTTATTTCGAAATACAAATACTTTGTAGATTGTAATAAGTAAGTGAGCTGGCTAGACAATGTGAAACAACGCTGTATCAACCACATTAGGTTCTTCAGGTGTCTGGATCATACAGCTATCTCCCGATTGGCAGTTGCGGGACCAATAGCATTAAAATATTATGGGTACACATCACTGGTTGAAAACACGCTGTTCCGATTAGTGGACTCGAAACTATAGCTGTCCTGAAGTATGGGATTATTACAACCTCCTTCTATGCTCCCGATTTCTATTGCTCATTTTTGAAAGCACTGGTCTGATGTGTTGTCGAGTGAATTTTTCATATCTTACATCCACAGCAAGATGTGTTATATGAATGGTTTATCTATAACTTATCTACAGACTGTGCTTTATTTCAATGACATTCATCAGACAGATGGTAGCCAAGAAGTGACTACACTTGGCGTGTACGTTTGCGGACAAGTGACCTAGCAAGAGTTTTACAGATGCACACCTGAATCGAATTTACTCACTACGCGCGCATAATAATAACAGTTGCTTATTTTTTCAATAAGAATTTCTGAGCTCGCTTGATGGTTGATGTGACCACGTAAATGCTTCATCGTCTCTCTGGTAGGCGCACTTGAGAAAAAAAACAAATTTCGTGGCTCTAACTGTTGATCGAAACAACAAAACACTAAATTTAACGTCTTTTTAAGCTGGACAGAATTGTGCTTTGTAAAAATGCTTTTGGCCCTTCCACCGGTAATCAGGTCAAATTGTCCTTCATCAAGTTGTCCATATCCGGAATCGAACTTAAAATCACCTCTCACTTGTGATTCGTTGGAAGGCTGTGTACTGTCCAACAATTGCTTTATAAATTCACAGGGCCTCAAAATTCAGATTTTATACAAACACTTTATCCGACCGTGATTTAAACGCCTCGAATGAGAAGATCTTCTTGAACATAAAAATAGAATCTACTCACGGCCGATCTCATCCACGAACAACTCCCATTTTTAAAAGCTCATTCGTTGGCTTGTTGAACTGCTGCACCCAACACACAAAACATCAAACTTACACAGTACGCAGGATACTGTTGATCTGGTGAATGTCCGTGAAAATGTTATTGTGAGCACGATGACGATGTTTTCTGTAGATGTTGGAACACTTCTGCCGATATCCACTTACACGAAACTGCACTTTTGTTTTAATTGATCGCAAAATATTTCTATCACCAATCCATTAGACTACCTTACACAATTTATATTTTCAGCACACTGTACATACGATGTAAACATGAAAGGCCTTATATTAGGTATGCTCATAGGTTGCCACATGAGGCAGGACAACCAACGATTCTTTGTTTCTCTCCTGCGTTCGAAAGGGACAAAATGTCTTGGACGATGTACGAGTACACAAAACATGAGTGAAAGTAAACAACAGAAAAATTCGTTGATGCTTCTGACATCCTGTCAGTTCCGAAACGAACAAGCAAACACAAACAACATTCCATCCGACATACACATACCTGTGAGGCTGCCTGCAAATTAACATGCCTATTCCACAGCTCGATTTCAGCCACTGACCTGCGAGGCTGGGCTAGAATGGCCATCAAGAAACCTGTAGTGCACGTTGTCTTACACGAATGTGTGGATCCAATAATGTTTCGGAACTCCCAACGGATGGGGCTGTGACGACGGAGTTGAGCAGCGCGTTCCAGTGTAAACAGTCCTCAACCGTAAAACAGTTGTGGTTGCAAAGTAACCTGCCTATTCCACAACTCGATTTCAGCCACTGTTCCTTCAGATGTCCATCGTGATTTGGTTGGAAGAGATGTGTCAATGGATGTCCCGGAGTGTGGAGTATTTTGTACCCAGTAGTGAGCTCTCCCCTGAGGTGTTTGTAATTCACTGAGAACTGACCTAATTCTGCTGGTCACCGTGGTTAGGATATTTTCCTGAGTCCCATCATTCATCAACTGGTCAGTCTCCGAACACGTTCAATAGATGAGAAGTATCCCTTACGGAAATCATGTTGCATCTTGATGATAACTTGGGGTTCTTCAGGCATGGTCCGGAGAAAATAATCTAGTAACGTGGAAGTATGTATAGCTGCGAGATTGCAACGTTTCATATCTTCATGTTCTTCGACTATGTTTCAGAGAAGCATAAGTTTTACCATCTGCTTTTGATGACAAAACAGCAGTTGTGGTGCGAATGAGCCACATATGGTACCGAACAAATTTTGTTCTGATTGACACGTGTGTCATGCTGAGGGTTTCAATGTACTGAGAGATTTGGTTCTCATTTTTGATCACCTCGGATCTTTACTAGGCAGAGGATACTACTAAACTATGGTTGACGGTATTGAATATACCCTCACCGATGAGTCGCGAGTGATAATCTCCGCTGAGTATGGTGATAGAGCCAAGCTATTCAACTTTGATGAAATGTGATGTCAACCGTGTGAAATGTGTTTTGTGATCGACACTGTGGAAAACACCTTCTCTAGTTCCGTGCAGACAGCTGAATTCAATTATCCTGTGAGCAGTGTGACCAAGTGGAACTGTAATTTTTAGGTCATCTATCGTGGTAATCTCGTTGATGAGACTACAATCGTCACTATGGCACTTGACCTGTCAGGCATCTGCTATGATCGTGGATTTGTTGAGCAATTTCTGTCTCTATTGCTGCCTCCAAGAATTCCAAGATGGAGACAGGAATAGCAGAATTAACTAAACGGTTCATTAAATCTAAATGCGAGTGGTAAAAACCTTACACTGTTTGAGTTTAAACAAAAGGTGGTATTTTATGCAGACAATTGTGCAAAACATTGTCGACATTTCCGTGGGTGGGTGGCAATCTTTAAATCACACCAATTGAACAATTGAAATTAGGAGTGATAATGAGTACTTGTTAGGCTGATTCTGCAGAATCAATTGATATCTTTTCACGACAACTTGTGGTTTTATGTGTAAACCCAGATAACGATCTTCACCTCATCATTCACTGAATTTGTTACCACTGCGACAATCTGTCTCACCAGAGGTGGATTTGTCGGCTCACATTTCTTCCTTACATCGGGTTTCCCTGATTCCTACTGCAAATGGGTTTCGCCGGGAACACTGGTCTTGAATCTTGTCCAGTTTGTTTGGGAATGAAACTGAATTGGTATGAAAACAATACCGGGAACCAGTTTCATCACCTGAAGCACGGTGGATAAGTACACTTGAGGAGATGCAGTAAATCAATATAGTGTACTTTGAGGCCGTCATTCTCTAGTCGAGTAGCTGTGGGCAGTCTCCTTTATCCAACACTTGCTGCATGTCTTCTAGAAATAAGAAATGGACCATTGACAGACCATATTGATTTAACTGTATGTTACAGACTTTAACTTAGTGAGTTTTTTCTATTTCTACTGAGACAATTTATCACGTACTTTTTGCTTTTTTTTCCACGGTGGAATTCACTAATAACGCTGCTTTTTTTGGACGTTCCACTTACTCGACAGTTAGATGGGACACTACACCACTCCGTTTATCACATTCATTTGACATGGTCCAACTATCCATTTTTGCAGCAGTGAGTTATAAACGCGGGTTGGTGAAGACATTATTTGTACGACCGATACACCAGCTCTGGAAGAGAATTTCTTAGCGAAGATGCTTCTTGCTAATGAATAACCGCAGAAGTTTATCAACATTCATAACAAAGCGAAGCTGGTCAAGCTGGTTTTTTACACAGCTGCCAGCAACGAATCCTTGGGACACGGGAATATTTTGCGTTCACCGTGAAAGTTGATGCTGAGTTGAGCTGAAGCAAATGTTTGTCTAAGAAACTGTTTAGCTTTCCGGTGAGGATGGTGGGTGCGTGAACAGTTTACCAACTTATTTCCTCCCTGATATACTTCTTCAATGTGCTATTCGTTAAATATCGCCCTAGGGATCATGAGAAATTGTTGTTTTTCGAGAAGTCTTCAATCTTGTGCGCACTTTCCTGCCATTCGAGTCAGATTTCGTTTGTCGTAGAGACAGAAAATTCCGATGAAGTGTTTATGTTTACCTACGCTGCATAGCGCTGTCCTATTCACACGGCAGTCTGAAACTGCCTTGGTAAACGGACAATTTCATTGTTCGTGCGTGCGTGTGTGTGAGCTGTGTGCGGTCGTGCATTTCTTTTCACAATTCTTGTTTGACTGTCATAAACTGCAGTATGTACCTGATGAGACGCAGCGACATTTGCCAGGCAATAAATCGTGCAGTCCATTGTTTTTGACTCCTGTTCACATATTACCAGAAAGTCTAGAAATGCAAGCCAATTGTGAATTTCCATTTCACAAGTGAACTCAGTCGTTGCACTGGCACGACTAAATGTTGAAACCAACCGTTCTTCTTCGACGTCTTCTTTGCGTTTCATGAACATGTCGTCTACGTAAAAAGTGTAGATTCTCAATCACCTAGTGTTATGCTTTAATGTAGTAGTTTCAAAACAGATCATGAAAAGTCCGCTAAAATTGGACCACGAGGAGAATCCATGGCTAAGCTATTGGGCTATCTGTACCGTATTCTTCCGCATCCAGCTTTCGGACATTTTTGATAATCGAACAACATATACAGCACCTTGTCGATAATTTTCCGGACTTCTAGCTGCAATTCTCCCGTTCCCGCAATCAGCTTCTTTGACAGAATATCTAAAGTCTTTTACACATTAATGCGTGTGGCCGCTTCCATGAATTGCAACGAGTTTTAGCGCCATCCTAAAACTGGATGCACGCTTTCATGGCAGTAAACAAGCAGTACATAATTAAGTTCTGACGATGTGACTGATCCTCATGACTGCTGATAAAACGTCAGCCTCATGTGTACGACTGTGTTCGGCCTTTGGTAAATGTAACTTAAGGTCGACCGAACAGTACTAATGTATCACGAACTGAGACAAGTGGCGAGCAATTAATAATAAATGTCGTTCGGAATTAGTTAGACGTGACCTGCGGGTGAATTGGATTAGAAAATTTTGTCAATTTGCTTTCTTACTTCCGTTCCTCGTTACCTGGATAATGCCCGAACATCATCTCCTCTATGAAAAACACTATGACGGCCACTGTTCTTTTAAACTGATTGAGAACAAGCTACGCGACTTTATCCGCTAATTCGTCTTTTCCGTAGCGTCCATAGGATTCGATAGTTTGTGGTACACTTCTTCTCCGTAATGTACTTTATTCGAACTTAGGGAATTCATTTTTATTGGAGCACTCACTGAAAAAGTTGATCTCTTCTCTTCTAGGGTGATGTGAAACTTCCCGTTTATCAAGTGTTTTTCATCACTGTTTACACTAGGCCTTGTTTCAGTCGCAATATATTGACATTTCTTTGGATCGCCAAGTTTGCAAGCATTCGTTTTCAGTCATTTTTCTCATAAATTTGCACCTCCAAGCGTTCCAAATGGTTTGGGTACGGAACTAAAATGGAAGGAACCCTAGTTTGTGGAGCAACCTGGCGTGTAATGTGATGCGTCATTAAGTGTGTGTGTGTGTGTGTGTGCGCGCGCGCATTGGCCGACTGGACACAAAGGTCCCACTGGCACACCTCCCAGTCTTATTCCTACGGGTTTACACTGGATATGTGGTGTGTTGGTGGAACTGCAATTGGTGCAGCGCAAGCCAATTGCAGTGATGGCTAAGCGCAGGCGTCCTTTGGCTTCGGTCACTGTGACAGGCTAATCCGAATCGGATGCCGCCAACCGTGTGTGCGCGCGTGCCTGAACAATGTTGATTAGGCACATAAACGGCATGGACTAAAGTACTAATCGGACTCAAGTGAGCTAGGGCCTGCAATTTCCAGCTCTCTGACTGATGTCCTCCATTTTGGGCACAGTCCGGTTGATACTCCGGGGTATGCAGTTTAATGTACCTGTCCTAATCTGCGGCTTTGGACCATTACCATCACATGATACCACATTTCCGACTACTTATATTCCTGGTTCATTATTACTTGTACGTAAACGATGACTGGATCACGAAAAGCATGCGTACCAGACTTGATTTTAGCACTATTCTTGCACTACCGAACTATATTTAAGTAGAAACAATTTAAAACAAAAGTTTTCTCAGGTATCTCAGCCATTATTCACCAAAACAAAGCACCACACCCTTGTTAGGGTTCATCAACAGTACGTCCTTGCCACGGCTAGAATTTGTACTGAAACCACGTTTCCTTAAAACATCCGTGCTGACCACTGCGCCACTGATCTCTTATTAAGCGCGACCGAACTGTCACATGCAAACACTCTGTTACCATTGCTTCTGAATAATGTTCAAATAATATGCACAGCTGATGAGCTCCAACACAAGTGAAACGTGAATAGGATGCTCCGTTTCGAAAAAGGTAGGTTGGAAAGCCTACGGAAATGATAAAGCCGTGATCAAATATGACTTACGTTTGATTCATATCTGCCAAAAATTGCCACCATTCAGCAAAAAATAGCTGCTGATTACGACTAGTCACACAAAACCATGTGCACAAAAGTAATTGAGACAACTTGTGGAGTTCTGACGCTGTTGATAATCCATGGTGTGGAGGTATATGTATCGATCAATTTTTATGTTGCATATAACCTGCATGTTTTACGTTTGCGATTGATGAAAGTAAACGAAACATTGACATATTGCAACATGTCTTCTTTCTGCACGAATGAAATGGTTAAAGGGAACTCAACGTTACAAGTGTCATTTTTGCTACGTGGTCAACCGCGTCGATTGTCGGTAACTGTGAATACAGAGGTCATGGACAGTGTTTTCACACAATACACCTCTCGAGCGTATTCCTCTACATCTTATCATGTATCAAGTACAGTCTGAGGGTTTATACAGCGAAGCAAAATGGACATTGTGAAGCCAAACAGCACAACCAATAATCACACATACACGTGAACACAAATCAACGCACACAAGCTACCGGGACAATCTGGTACTCATGAACAACACCTTCCAATTGTTAATTGATATCACCTCCATGAACTGAAGGAGGCTTCTACTGTAGCTACACGAAGTACCCGAAAGGTCTTCTTCAGGTTTAATTGGGACCGACATAACAAGCGTGGAGTGGTGGATGACGGCATTTCATTGTAAGCTGTCACACTGCGACTTGAATCAGACATTGTGGTATCCGTGAACGCATTGGGAGACCAAACTGGAAAATCCTTGTTGACCCAACTGCGTAATTACTGCTTCGTTCTGCGTAAGTAAGTGGGCTCGGTAATCATACGAGAATTCCGGACTACCAGATTCAAGGTTCCCATATATTCACGTCAATTATTTCGACCACTATCATCGCCATGTGGTCATGCTTCATTAATGACGTGCGTCGACCGTTTTCCCAACTGGACTATCGTCATCCTCCGGTTAAATAATTGCGATCCGTAGGGGGTCGTTAACAACTTCGTGGAATATTGGGTAGCTAACGATACATGTTAAAAGTCATTACGACAAACCGCGTTTCTCGTTCCAAAGGTTAAGCGTTGGAGGCCGTAAGGGGCTAACTTGGATACCGGTGCTTTCGCACACCTGCCACCAAGTAATCTAATAGGACGTTTCTAAAAGCAATTCAGAGCTTAGCTTTCTACATTCACTCTTCTGGTCTGCAGTAAATTTCTCTTCATGCGTCTAAAATGAATCCCCAGAGCATCTCAAATGAATTAATTAACGTCTGTAAACTGCGTTTGCCTTGGTTCTCATCCAACTTTCTTTGTCCGTTCAAATACGTTACTTGCAGCCGACATTTCTACATCCCGGNTCCGGACTACCAGATTCAAGGTTCCCATATATTCACGTCAATTATTTCGACCACTATCATCGCCATGTGGTCATGCTTCATTAATGACGTGCGTCGACCGTTTTCCCAACTGGACTATCGTCATCCTCCGGTTAAATAATTGCGATCCGTAGGGGGTCGTTAACAACTTCGTGGAATATTGGGTAGCTAACGATACATGTTAAAAGTCATTACGACAAACCGCGTTTCTCGTTCCAAAGGTTAAGCGTTGGAGGCCGTAAGGGGCTAACTTGGATACCGGTGCTTTCGCACACCTGCCACCAAGTAATCTAATAGGACGTTTCTAAAAGCAATTCAGAGCTTAGCTTTCTACATTCACTCTTCTGGTCTGCAGTAAATTTCTCTTCATGCGTCTAAAATGAATCCCCAGAGCATCTCAAATGAATTAATTAACGTCTGTAAACTGCGTTTGCCTTGGTTCTCATCCAACTTTCTTTGTCCGTTCAAATACGTTACTTGCAGCCGACATTTCTACATCCCGGATCAGTTGCGAAAAAATCTGCCTGCCAGATAACGTACTCGTTTACTGCCAAGATGTAGGTAAACTGTTCCAAGCCCTTTAATCAGCCCCTTCAAATTTCTGTTGGATTGCAAACATTTCACAGCCGACCATCACAGTCGTCACAGAGCGGTTTACATCAGCCATTTCCAAGACATCTGCACAGTGAATGACACACACCGAGCATACTCTCAGTCATACGTGGCGGCTCTATATGGTGGAAATCTGGATTCACCGATTATCCAAACCCCGACANCCACATTTCCGACTACTTATATTCCTGGTTCATTATTACTTGTACGTAAACGATGACTGGATCACGAAAAGCATGCGTACCAGACTTGATTTTAGCACTATTCTTGCACTACCGAACTATATTTAAGTAGAAACAATTTAAAACAAAAGTTTTCTCAGGTATCTCAGCCATTATTCACCAAAACAAAGCACCACACCCTTGTTAGGGTTCATCAACAGTACGTCCTTGCCACGGCTAGAATTTGTACTGAAACCACGTTTCCTTAAAACATCCGTGCTGACCACTGCGCCACTGATCTCTTATTAAGCGCGACCGAACTGTCACATGCAAACACTCTGTTACCATTGCTTCTGAATAATGTTCAAATAATATGCACAGCTGATGAGCTCCAACACAAGTGAAACGTGAATAGGATGCTCCGTTTCGAAAAAGGTAGGTTGGAAAGCCTACGGAAATGATAAAGCCGTGATCAAATATGACTTACGTTTGATTCATATCTGCCAAAAATTGCCACCATTCAGCAAAAAATAGCTGCTGATTACGACTAGTCACACAAAACCATGTGCACAAAAGTAATTGAGACAACTTGTGGAGTTCTGACGCTGTTGATAATCCATGGTGTGGAGGTATATGTATCGATCAATTTTTATGTTGCATATAACCTGCATGTTTTACGTTTGCGATTGATGAAAGTAAACGAAACATTGACATATTGCAACATGTCTTCTTTCTGCACGAATGAAATGGTTAAAGGGAACTCAACGTTACAAGTGTCATTTTTGCTACGTGGTCAACCGCGTCGATTGTCGGTAACTGTGAATACAGAGGTCATGGACAGTGTTTTCACACAATACACCTCTCGAGCGTATTCCTCTACATCTTATCATGTATCAAGTACAGTCTGAGGGTTTATACAGCGAAGCAAAATGGACATTGTGAAGCCAAACAGCACAACCAATAATCACACATACACGTGAACACAAATCAACGCACACAAGCTACCGGGACAATCTGGTACTCATGAACAACACCTTCCAATTGTTAATTGATATCACCTCCATGAACTGAAGGAGGCTTCTACTGTAGCTACACGAAGTACCCGAAAGGTCTTCTTCAGGTTTAATTGGGACCGACATAACAAGCGTGGAGTGGTGGATGACGGCATTTCATTGTAAGCTGTCACACTGCGACTTGAATTAGACATTGTGGTATCCGTGAACGCATTGGGAGACCAAACTGGAAAATCCTTGTTGACCCAACTGCGTATTTACTGCTTCGTTCTGCGTAAGTAAGTGGGCTCGGCAATCATACGAGAATTCATAAATAATTGAGCGATAGCAGTGTGTTAAACGGTGAAGTCGGGATTCTGGTGGTGGTAAACAGCGCGAGCAGCGTTGATATCCAAATCAAATTTAGATGCCACGATCAGGGGAGCCGTCAATATGTGCAACTGGCGCACTGTCCTCTACAAACAACACCAAACGGATGGTCGAATTGCACAGCCACTTTTTAACGCCGATACATCGATTACTCAACAGACAACCATTAGTGTGGTATTCAACATGAATACCGTCTTCCACGCTCTCAAGAGGGGTGAACACACTGGACACTGACAATTAGGCAGGTTGTTCGTCATTTTATAGAATGAGGCAATATACGCTGCAATGTCACTTGCACGTCGATATACCGTTTTCAATTAGTTCTACTACCCATAGCGCCCAGGAAATCGCGTAACTGCTAAGCTTGACCTGGAGTTGATTCAGGGGTTTGCATGCTCTTGTCTGTAACACCAACGTTCCAGGTACACAAACACACGTAATCCAAATTCTTTTTCGGACTACCAGATTCAAGGTTCCCATATATTCACGTCAATTATTTCAACCACTATCATCGCCATGTGGTCATACTTCATTAATGACGTGCGTCGACCGTTTTCCCAACTGGCCTATCGTCACCCTCCGGTTAAATAATTGCGATCCGTAGGGGGGCCGTGAACAACTTCGTGGAATATTGGGTAGCTAACGATACATGTTAAAAGCCATTGCGACAAACCGCGTTTCTCGTTCCAAAGGTTTAGCGTTGGAGGCCATAACGGGCTACCTTGGATAACGGTGATATCGCAATATGGCACACCTGCCATCAAGTAATCTAATAGGACGTTTCTAAAAGCAATTCAAGGCTTAGCTTTATACATTCACTCTTCTAGTCTGCAGTAAATTCCTCTTCATGCGTCTGAAATGAATCCCCAGAGCATCTCAAATGACTTAATTTACGTATGTAAACGGCGTTTGCCTTGGTTCTCATCCAACTTTCGTCGTCCCTTCAAATACGTTACTGGCAGCCGACATTTCTACATCCCGGTCCAGTTGCAAAAAAATCTGCCTGCCTGATCACGTACTAGTTTACTGCCACGATGTAGGTAAACTGCTCTAAGCCCTTTACTCAGCCCCTTCAAATTTCTCTTGGATTGCAAACATTTCACAGGCGACCATCACACTCGTCACGGAGCAGCTTACATCAGCCATTAACAAGACATCTGCACGGTGGATGACACACACCGAGCATCTTCTCAGTCATACATGGCGGCTCTATGTGGTGGAAATCTCGATTCACCAATTATCCAAACTCCGACACAACAGAAGATCTGACGAACTGCCAATCCAAATATCGTGTTAAAGATACAACACCAGGATTGGATGAATGGTCTCAGTGTTGTGCCTTCCGTTATTCGCCAATTCATCTGTTCTGTATTCCACCAATTAACATACAGTCTGTGATTTTGCATGTGCCAATAAGATCAGCCAATGACAGGCTGTGATGTCTTCAATACTGTTGTACATCCATAAATTCGGCGTCTCAATTCATGAATAACAATTGGTTATTGCTACCAGCACCAGGTCTTCTCCTTATTACTTGCGTGAGAGGTTTCAATTCACGTACGATTCCCAGGGCTATTCGAAGTCCCTAATTCTGAGTTTTCCTAGGGCTATTCGAAGTCCCTAATTCTGAGTATCACACTCTGTTCCACTTACCTGCAGTGTTGACACCGCATTTTGCTCGAACAAAGCGTCACGTTTATCACACTTTGTGTACTTCATAGGCTTTTTATCTCACGCTGGTTCTTTTCTGAGTAGCACTCTCATTCAAGAAAATATCCAAAACAAGGCAAACAAAGATCAAAAGTAAACTGCGTGCAGTGACGAGTTTTGTTTAGTTTGTTAATGAAGGTTCCGAGTTCATTTTACAAATCTTTCGTTTGCTCGGGTATTCCCTTTTTCTTTACACTACAGATCTTGAGTAGTCCACGGTTGAAAGAGAGCACAAGCCCCTACGCCTATCCTGTTAGCAGTGGTGAAAGCCTATCTTCCACTTCGTTCTCCTCGAATTCCCCGGAGCTAGGTAGCTCATTGTGACAGCACCACTCCCGGGAAGCACGGGCAATTCCGGATGTTGCAATCAGACTGGTACCACTTCTTTCTCGTCGACATGTTCAGGGCGACATTCAGTGTCATCCATATACACATTCAAGCTAGTCAATTTTAGATTTACCTTTTTTTGAATGTTTCCATACAAAACTTGTGACTGTAGTTATTCAGCTGACTACTGATGCAACAAAGGCTTCCATTTTCGCACTCTACCAGAAGTCTGCCGTTAAGAAGCTCTTAGTATGTCACGCATTCCCACTAGTTTGGCCTGTCGTTTGGTTGCATGCCAGCGTTTCTTCCGTTTGTTCGATCAATCAGAGCAGTTTGTGAATCATCCCGCTTGAAACCATATCGTGCATGACCTACGTCACTGGCTTGTCTCTACACAGCTTCAACGGTAAGCTTGTAATACGCGGGATTGATTGTCATATAGTCCTCTAGTTTCATTGTACCGAGACACTAGCAAGACTCTAACCCCATACCACCTGAAACAGGGCAATGTTTGGAAAACTTTCGAACACTAACCCTCACACCTATCTCAGAATACTAGACTGCATAACAAAATCAACTTGGCAAGATACCTTTCCCTACCCAAAGCACTGAAAAACAACGGAAAGGATAGGTAATTCAGTTCAATTCGGTTCAACCGTGATTATGAACGTTGTGCAATCATAATGCTGACGTTTAGCTTCAAACGCACCATATGAGACTTTTCAAGATTACACGAACCAACTTGTGAGCTGTAGTCAACCAGCTCAACGCACACTGAGACAGAGTACTCATGAGTGTTAAGTTTTGGCGAGTTGCCGTTATTGGTTAGTGTTATAACCTAGACACGATCTGGTTTCCATCAAAATCAGTAAGTAATCTTACGACACACTTCTCACATACGCGTACCGTTTGTATTCAGCAACTTCTTGGTTAAGGCAAAACCAGTCAGAACCGAAAAAGTTATGATGACTACTCGCCGTGGTTTACGCAATGATTCACTGAATGATCATTGACACACATCCTACCATACACCATCATCATCAACACCACAGCAGCCAAGGGCCTGTCCAGAAGGTATTATGGCTCGGGCCGCCACTCACTTCAATAGTAACGTGGAATATCCTTAAAAAACGTTACTAAGATTAAAAATTAATACGAGAAGATTAATCACAACTAGAAATGGTGTGCATACAGGTACGCCATTGACTACGGCACACCGCCATCTCGGATAACGTTTCTAAACAGCGATTTGAGTGATCGCGAAGACCCCAGCCAGGCAGACGACACCTACCCACTTTGCTCAGTAGGGTAATCAGAACTACCATATTTCGTGAACACGTTTTTGCCTGACTACTGCACGGTTTCACCTAACGGTTGGTGGCCTCAGTACATGGTGCCGAGTAAGGCAAACAGTCATGGCATACGGAATGCGTGACCCAACCATCGTGAGCTGCACAACGTGATTAGTTGACCAGTTGGCCACGCACTCCNACATGTGATAAAGGATACAGGCCGGACCCTGACCGGTACAAAGCCTTGGTTACCGTTACGTCGCCAAGAGACCAAGATGAGCTGCGATCAATAATGGGATGTTTGCAGTACTAATCTCGTTTTATCTCAAACTTTTCGACGAAGGCACAACCATTATTTGCGGTTCAGTCAGTAGAAACATGGTCTTGGACTCAAAAGGGTGAAATTCTTCTGCGAGAATTAATACGAGTTGTGATTAAAAGGCCGATGTTAGCCCCATTTACTATGTCTAAAGTTACCACGCTGATCACAGATGCATTCAGTGTTGGCATTGGTGCTGTTTTGGAACAGGAGAGATATCCGATCATTTGCATATCACGTTTGTTGAATAAGGCTGTGCAAGGATATTCACAAACACAAAAGGAGGCGTTAGCGGTCTATTGGGCTGTCAGGAGGCTGCATAAATATTTGTTCGGTATTAGATTCAAAGTTGTTACTGATCACCAAGCTCTACAGTATTTATTTGACCCCCACAAATCAATTGCCAAATCATCAGCGGCAATGATACAGTGATGGAGTCTAGTTCTAGCAGCATACGACTATGACATCGTTCATTGTCCTGGTAAACAGATTCCTGAGGTGGATTTTTTATCACGGTATTCCAGTTTTTCAGCCGCTGAAGCTTCTTTGCTTGCTTCTCCAGCTATTCCAATGAGCCGAGAGGACTTGATCAAGACAACTAAAAACTATTATGGCACGGTGATTACCGCGATGACCAAGGGCTGGTCGTCAAATATTAAGAAGAAACACCCAGTATTATTCCAGAAGCGAGAGTTGTCAATACAACCTGATGGTGTGCTGTGTCGGAGAGATCAATTGCATAAAGGTCACCTGGGCATGGAGAAAATGAAATCCCAGGCTCGACAGATGTGTTGGTGGCCGGAGATAAACTCGGATATCAAGAGCATTGCAATGAACTGCCACTCCTGCCTCCACAAAATAAAAACGAGGCCGAAGAATTGGACACCATGGCCGGACAGGTACCTACCATGGCAACGGGTGCACGCAGACTATTGTGGACCACCTATTGGTAACTATCACATTCTGGTGTTGATTGATTCATACTCACGGTGGCCAGAAGTATTAATTACAATCTCACCTTCCACGGCATTTATCATGCAAGCATTTCGTAAATGTTTCAGTCGTGAAGGCATTCCGCAGGTCCTGGTGACAGACAACGGGTCGCAATTTTGTTCCGCTGAAACGAAACAGTGGCTTGACAGCATCGGGTGTCGTCACTCGCGAACGGCGCCTCGGCATCCATGTTCAAACGGGGCTGCGGAAAATCTGGTGGTAACGCTCAAAAGTGCCGTGAGTTCCACTAATCCTAAAACATTAGATGAACTGGATGTGTTCCTCGATAACTTTCTGCTTCAGTACAGGAACGCAGCTCATTGCACAACGAAGGAGAGCCCAGCGGTGCTATTTAAATCAAAGTGACTAAGAGCATCACTCCAGTGTGTAGATTCAACGGATGTTATATATTTTCTTGGAAACGATTTGCGACCTGCCAAAGGATCGATCACTTGCCAGCTAGGTAGCACAATGGTAGAAATAACTAGCCTCCACGATACCGCCATTCATCGGAGACACACTGACAAAATCCAGTTTCGAAGCACTGAAAAAGTAGCCACGGTGAAAGTAGAACACTGCACTGCAAGAGTTCGATACCCCGAGAAGATCAGAACGATGGGCAAATATGAATGCGAAGGCCTCCGAAAGAGGGGAAGGTTATGGTGGAAATCTCGATTCACCAATTATCCAAACTCCGACACAACAGAAGATCTGACGAACTGCCAATCCAAATATCGTGTTAAAGATACAACACCAGGATTGGATGAATGGTCTCAGTGTTGTGCCTTCCGTTATTCGCCAATTCATCTGTTCTGTATTCCACCAATTAACATACAGTCTGTGATTTTGCATGTGCCAATAAGATCAGCCAATGACAGGCTGTGATGTCTTCAATACTGTTGTACATCCATAAATTCGGCGTCTCAATTCATGAATAACAATTGGTTATTGCTACCAGCACCAGGTCTTCTCCTTATTACTTGCGTGAGAGGTTTCAATTCACGTACGATTCCTAGGGCTATTCGAAGTCCCTAATTCTGAGTTTCTCACTCTGTTCCACTTACCTGCAGAGTTGACACCGCATTTTGCTCGAACAAAGCGTCACGTTCATCACACTACGTGTACTTCACAGGCTATTCATCTCACCCTAGTTCTTTTCTGAGTAGCACTCTCGTTCAAGAAAATATCCAAAACAAACAGGGCAAACAGAGATCAAAATTAATTTGCGTGCAGTGACGAGTTTTGTTTAGTTTGTTAGTGAAGGTTCCAATTTGATTTTACAAATCTTTCGTTTGCTCGGGTATTCCCTTTTTCATTACACTCCAGATCTTGAGTAGTCCACGGTTGAAAGAGAGCACAAGTCCCTACGCCTATCCTGTTAGCAGTGGTGAAAGCCTATCATCCACTTCGTTCTTCTCGAATTCTCCGGAGCTAGGTAGCTCATTGTGACAGCACCACTCCCGGGAAGCACGGGCAATTCCGGATGTTGCAATCAGACTGGTACCACTTCTTTCTCGTCGACATGTTCAGGGCGACATTCAGTGTCATCCATATACACATTCAAGCTAGTCAATTTTAGATTTACCTTTTTTTGAATGTTTCCATACAAAACTTGTGACTGTAGTTATTCAGCTGACTACTGATGCAACAAAGGCTTCCATTTTCGCACTCTACCAGAAGTCTGCCGTTAAGAAGCTCTTAGTATGTCACGCATTCCCACTAGTTTGGCCTGTCGTTTGGTTGCATGCCAGCGTTTCTTCCGTTTGTTCGATCAATCAGAGCAGTTTGTGAATCATCCCGCTTGAAACCATATCGTGCATGACCTACGTCACTGGCTTGTCTCTACACAGCTTCAACGGTAAGCTTGTAATACGCGGGATTGATTGTCATATAGTCCTCTAGTTTCATTGTACCGAGACACTAGCAAGACTCTAACCCCATACCACCTGAAACAGGGCAATGTTTGGAAAACTTTCGAACACTAACCCTCACACCTATCTCAGAATACTAGACTGCATAACAAAATCAACTTGGCAAGATACCTTTCCCTACCCAAAGCACTGAAAAACAACGGAAAGGATAGGTAATTCAGTTCAATTCGCTTCAACCGTGATTATGAACGTTGTGCAATCATAATGCTGACGCTTAGCTTCAAACGCACCATATGAGACTTTTCAAGATTACATGAACCAACTTGTGAGTTGTAGTCAACCAGCTCAACGCACACTGAGACAGACTACTCATGAGTGTTAAGTTTTGGCGAGTTGCCGTTATTGGTTAGTGTTATAACCTAGACACGATCTGGTTTCCATCAAAATCAGTAAGTAATCTTACGACACACTTCTCACATACGCGTACCGTTTGTATTCAGCAACTTCTTGGTTNCCAATCCTCTGTTCTTGTCTTCAGTCCCGATGGCTTATTCATACTGCTAACAAGTGATTAGATATTAAGTGATTCCTGTATTAAATCAAAACGGTTGGAAAGTGATAGATGGTTGGACATTAACCGGGAATAGACTGGAGCCAGTTCCTATGAAGTGTGGGATGATGCACACTATCAACGGTGCTCAAAGTCCCTATCCTGACTGGTTCCCGCCGATACCTATAAGTGGACGTGTCAATCCAGCATACACCAACGTAGACAAGATGAATGGATTGGTGAGAAATTGCAGAGAATTAGAAAAGAGGATGAAGCAATCATTGATGAGATGCAGCAATAAGAGCGGAACACGAGTGTAACGATTATCACCGGGAGCGGTCGATCGGATAAGTCTAGGTGCATGTGAATTATACGATCCAACGTGAGTCACAGTGTCCGATTGATTTCGGGTGAGCACGAGTGTTGTTCACCAGATTGAACGAAATCTGTGTGTTCAAGTTGATTGCGAAGTGCTGGTCGAGGGGTTATCGGTGGCGGTTCAGAGAACAGTTATTGTGTCAGCTCTGGAGGCGATCAAGCAACCTGATTATTACTCCGAGGCGATTGTGATTGAGTCATCGGAATTGAGATTCCTGCGTTGCTCAGTATGAAATTGCTGACGCGGTGGACAGGACATCAGCTACCTTAGCAATCAATGCCGCCCCATCACTTGGCACGCGCCGATAGTGTAGGGGTATCATGCAACCCTCCCACGGTTGCGACCCGGGTTCGAATCCCGGTCGGCGCATCTCGTTTTCCAAATACCTTCACAATATTCTCTTTCCTAGTTGGAGTGTTCAGTACTGTCCCGCACCCTTGTTCATTTGCTTCTGTACTGCACCTCACCATCCCGTCAGTTTTCTAGAGCCACCTAACCATATCTGTGTGATTGACCCACAATTGTTGTGAGAACGACAGATTAGCGAACACGACTTGTTTTCTGTGTTTGATCATCAGGCTAATTACAACACAATAAATATGAAAACAGCGACTAGGGTGAGCCAAAAAAGCGGTCAATATAGGTTATGGACGGCGTGTTTGTCATCAGTTACGCAGTCGCTGTTCCAAATCGTGGACTTGATTGATTGTGGGCCAAGGGAGGTTCCGTGTCCGTACAATCTTCTTCTGAGTGCAGAGGTCAGGGTTGCACAATCGGATGCTAATAGCCTCGACAATGGTCAACATTCGGAATCTCACCATTTTCGATCGATTCCTTGGCACTCCGTAGACAATCTAAAAAGCATCTTTCTTACCGACAGAATGACTGGAGTCGATCAAATGAGCAACACTCGCAATTGAAACCGTTCTAATCACACCACTTTTCAACCACGCAGAATGATGTACACACACTGTCTTGTAGTATGACCAGTATATGATGCTCGGCACGAGCAAACAAATGAGTACACACAGCAACTGGTTGTGGAACATGGAAGTTTGTCATTGGGTTGCGACTTGATAACGAGTGTTGTACGGAAACTGATGCACAATTGAGCTGTAGGGTAGGTTGTTTCGACTGACTTTCTGAGCTTTCTTTAGATGACTTCGGCCATGGGATCTCTCTTGAAAGGAAGAGTAATAAACGCAAGTCTCTTATTCACAGAGGGTGCCTTAAGTTTCAACTCTACCGCCTGCATCGCCTTCTGAATGAAACGCATTGGGTAACTTTCTGCATGAACACTTCTTGTAGAAAGTCTAGCTCGGCTTGTAACGTGTCAGGGATGCAGACCTTTAACGGTCTTCATTCACCTTGACAGTTTCGTTGCGCTAAATGAAAATGGACGCTTCACACGATGCCTCAGGCCGTCCATCATCTATACTGACCGTTTTTCTGACTCACACTAATTACTGTAGTGTAATTATCCTGACGATCAAACACCGAAAACAAGTCTTGTTCGCTACTCTATCGTTCTCAGGACGTTAATGGATATTCCCGAGCGAATTAAACAATCCATGTTTGTTTGGCTGAAGTCGTAACAAATTGTCGAATTAAGTTCAGTCTCCATCTCTCATTTATTCAAAATTTGCATCGCGTCCACTCACACCCACACACACCCGCAGCTGACAAACATCAACCTCGGATTGACCGATTGGATGCAACCATACTGTACAATGAGAGCGACTGGACTGGCATCGTGGGGGCGGCTGTGAGCCTTCAGCTGGTCGATCTGTTCGTCAAACGGACGAATGATTGGCTGGTTCCAAATCTGCCTTCTGGATTTTTTAGTCTCGAACCGTAGCTTACAATCGGTTTTCGATCTGTCAATCTTTTTACCCGGTCACTGTCTGATCTCCTAGTTATTATATTCAAATTTGATTTTTTTATTCTCGTGTACGTTATGCATTCCGGTTCGAACTGGGAATTCGACGAACTGTGAACGAGGAGGATTTCTCAAACAGAACAACTTTCATACACGCGGCTTGGATGATCAATTTTGACCGAAGAAAATCATGGAGTACTAGGATCCACATCTTGCAAATCGCACATTCGAATACATTCTAACATTGTGATTGCAGCTCGATTGAACGGCATGTATCAGGTTGCTGAGGTTATTTGATGCAACAGATTCGGATTGTACTGTGTTCCATTTGGTTCCATTATGAGCAAAGTTAACGAAGAAGGATAGTGCTTCACTCCATTAAAACAATCGGTTTCATTGTCCAAACATACTGATGAGTGAAGTTTTGCGAAACACTGTCTGTCACCAGTTCTATTCATTCAGACTGGCAGTCGTGAACACGCCATAGCATGACAGCGGTGAACTGTGAATCATGTCACCTTTCACTGCAACATAAAATCATGGAGTACTAGGATCCACATCTTGCAAATCGCACATTCGAATACATTCTAACATTGTGATTGCAGCTCGATTGAACGGCATGTATCAGGTTGCTGAGGTTATTTGATGCAACAGATTCGGATTGTACTGTGTTCCATTTGGTTCCATTATGAGCAAAGTTAACGAAGAAGGATAGTGCTTCACTCCATTAAAACAATCGGTTTCATTGTCCAAACATACTGATGAGTGAAGTTTTGCGAAACACTGTCTGTCACCAGTTCTATTCATTCAGACTGGCAGTCGTGAACACGCCATAGCATGACAGCGGTGAACTGTGAATCATGTCACCTTTCACTGCAACAGTGATCGTGGATGTACACATATAGTGTCAGAACTGATCAGAAATAGGCGAAACCGCCTACCGGAAATCTTGCACACCTCGTCACTCTACGCCTGACTGTTCTTTGCAAGCTCACAATACAATAGGTGAAACTGTGCTTGGCCTATCAGACTGGTCAGTTATCGGCGCGCCTCAGAGCAACAGCAACAGCAACAACGCAACGTTGAATCGATAGACCATCACCCCACAGTTTAATTGGAAGTCTGAATCGACTTTAATGATGATATTGTTTCCTTTTCACACATTCACAGGTTCTTTCGTTCACCGGCTCAGTTGCTGATAAACCCTCACTAACTGAATTCAACTCGAAAGTAAAATCAGAATTGTAATTTTCATAGTCATACTGCGCATTTTTAATGTCCGGTGTATTATGTCCAGTATGATCACTATGTCCGTACTCTACACAGAACCATCTGTTACATAAACTGTTCAGCACTTACGGTTTAGCAATATTCCAATGGAAATCTGAAGATTGTTGTCGCTGATGAAGAAAAACTTTAGCGGATTGGTTCGTAAGACAAGTTTGTGACGAAAGAGGCATTTGTGTAAATGAGTCATAGCTCAATAAACAGAAGGAGCTTCTGTTTGAGTTTGGGCACGTTCACTTGCAACCGGATTGAAAAGACTTGGGATACCGAACAGAATATCCATCCTGCTCTAGTGCAGCAATTCTGCCTGTAAGTGATGCATCTTCGATAACAACAGGTGAGGACTGAGATGAACATGGTGTTACAACAGTATCGGTGTTGATGAAGTTTAACAAACTATGCAATATAATTTCACAAACATCAGCCCACACAGGTTTGTCTGAGGACAAACGCAAAGGGGTTAGAAGTGAAACGAGGATTAGATTGCTGCCAGTTCAAAAGCGAACGCAACTCACTAACAGTCTTTGGAGTAGGAACATTAGACAGAAGTAAAAATCACCGGAGATCAGGTCAAAACCCGGTGTCAACTGAACGACCAAGAGAGAACAATTCCGTAGTATGAAAAGACACTTGACAGGATTAACAGCAACATTGCAGACGCGAAGACTTTTAAGTAACACAAGCAATTTATCATCTTGAATACTTCTGGCAGAACTGTACACAATACTATCATCTTGATAAACGACACCTTCCTGTTTGACAGTGGCAGTGTTTACCACGTCTTGGGAAATTGTTAAGAAGGCATTCCACTCAAAAGGTAAACACTGGACTTGAACAGTTGTAATTAATAGAAATTTGCAGACTTGTTTCATTGGGAAACACTTCGGATAAACAAACCGGTAGGGGCAATTCTTCTGACTCTTCTGCCTTCCAACTTCTCTGCAACAAGTACCTGGTTAAGGTGATGCGATAATCACGACACACTCTCGGTGTTCAGTCATCAGGTTTTAACGTCACCGGAATTGAACCGCTGAGAATAGATAAAGGATGCCCAGGACCATCTTTGAGAAGAAAATCTGCATACTTCAAAGTAATAGGGTTTAAGTGTATTCTCTTAATCATCATCTGTAACGACAGAGCAAAAACTACCGGCATCAATACTGGGGGAATGATTAGGACCATTAGTAACAGCAAACAATTGGGTTACGTGAGTTGTACAATCAGTAGAGTCAATGGAATTCACACCAAGATCAATGACTGAGA
Organism: Paragonimus westermani; assembly: GCA_008508345.1. Lineage (NCBI taxonomy): Eukaryota > Metazoa > Platyhelminthes > Trematoda > Plagiorchiida > Troglotrematidae > Paragonimus > Paragonimus westermani. The sequence goes on along the minus strand of QNGE01002516.1, from coordinate 73,852 downwards.
ATTAACACGTCGTTAAATTACCGCAGACGGCCTAAATGTGGTTCACCTTACAACATTTATGACATCTGAAATTGCGAAATGGGCATATAAGTCAAGAATGCTTATGACCACATGACTTACTGACACTCGAATGTTGCACGCAGTTCTGAATAGAATAACGTTGGTATAATGATGTATTCCATGAGCAAGCAACTTTCTCAAACTTCATTGTTTTTGATAAGCTTGCTTTCTAAAATTGTCTAAGTATATGCCACAACTGGCTGCTCGTTCATTGATGCCTTAACTTCCAGACCTTACGCCGAGAGTAACTTAGCTGACTAGAAGAATGGTTCCCAGGTGTAGACCAAGGTGCTGATTTCTGCGAGTAATCAATTCCTCCTTTAAATTTGCAGCAGAACATCGCCGTACAGTTTGAGCTTTAAGTTAAGTCTTAGAAACACTAGTACTATGGCGAACAGTTCTCCAAGATGCAAGACCTTTGTTGTTCAATTATCGTGTTTTCAAGTCACCAATGCACTCACATGTATTAACAGGAATTCCATTCAAAAACACAGCAAAGTTTCCATTAAAAAATCTGCCCCAGTCTGTCTGTCTGACTGTTGTTTTCTCTAGTGGATTTTTACTCACTACTTCTCACTTGTTAAATCAATTTTGGTGAGTGGTGACTCGTTGCGCTTCCTCGAGACCCATCTGCTGCGGGATTTTCCAATTTCCTCTCGACCGTGTTGAGATATTCCAGTGAATTTCGGAATACTCATGTATCCGACTTGGCTACTCATTCTAGTAACTTCAGACTTCTTCCTCATTAAAGTATAAACTTTAGCTCTGCTGGTAGCTTCACCGTTAATCAGTTGAACGTGCTTAAGCGACCACTGGTTCAAAAAAGCATGTGAAAATAAAATATGGGAAATCGGAGAACGCCATGCTTTTAACCATCTCGCAGGAATCCTAGTCAACAACAATGATAAAGCGAGATGTCTTCTCCCTGCTAGGGTCAGTTCCTATTTTTGATCCAAAGAGAGTGTTCTAACCTACTGAATCAGTCGGATACAACAATGAGCCAGTTTGAGGTATGGCTAGTATATTAAGTTCCGATGTCGACGCAATCCAGCCTTTCGTCAATGGAATGGACTCAACCAGCTTACTACCGACTCTATTAATGCACTATCGATTACATTCGAAAGGGTGAGGCCTGCCACCCAAGAAGAAGAAATACTTCAACTGGTCGTCAAGTTGTTACAGAGAACTTGGCCAAAATTCCTGTTGAGTTGAGAGCTACATCAGCTGTTTCTGCTCTGTGAGTCATTATCGGTGGTCCAATCAAGTCCCCGGTTTGGGGCTAAAGCAAGCTATTCGGAGACAGTTTTATGCACTTCACTCGGCATTGACTCATTGAAAAATGAAGCCGTTGATACGCGATGTACTTAAGTACAAAACTAAAAAGTCCGATTACCACCCGAAAGACTCCCAATCTAAAAGTGAGGTTTATGGCTCAAAACCTCTACTGTCAAGATCTAGTGAGAAACCTGATAGATGATCTAACTTATCAGTTGAGTTTATCTCATGACAAGTTATTATCATAACGCCTGTGTCTTATCAACCGTTTAATATAGGATGCGAAACTGCCGACTCGGACACCCTAGACAAAGTCACTAACAGGTGATAATGCAATAGAAACATGCGATTCACCTTCTGTTGTTCTGAGACACATCGTTCCAGGTACTGTTGATAGGTGTACTAACACAACCAAAACGATTATGACCGCGCCAAACGTGGTCAACACTTGATCGCCCATCGTGTTCAGCCTCCCTCAGGCTAAATCATGGGAGCTGTCGGTATTGGAGGCACATGACAAGACTCACTTGACTAAAAAAATTTTAAGAAGTTGAAACTTGTCGGCCTTCCCGTTAGACTTTTACAACGACACCGTTGGAATGCTGACCTGAACTGGATGATCCTTCTAGGACCGCTCCATATCTCATTTAATGACAAAAGCGCAATAGAATAAATATGAGTGCTACCACAAACCACACATGATAAATCTGAAAACACAATCAGAGTAAGTCTAGGTGTCCACAATTTTGATAGGGCTTTACTGAGTGTCCATAAATGAAAATGAGTCATATGCGCATTTTCACTTACATTCTTTGCACTCTCGAGGCTACTCAAAATTACACCAATACACCCTATGATTCAATCGCCAAGTCTGGGTTTTTTGCCTCCCAATTTACAGGTGATAATAAGCTACCTAGACCTGCTATTTTAACGAACATTCCAGTACACAGACTTTTACAAGCAGCGTTTTTGTGTTGAAGCATGACTATCCATGTTTTGGTGGCTTGACTTACTATCCGCCACCAGGTTCCCGGTGGTATTAGGTTCTACGCGGACGGATCTTTGAAACCAACTCGGTTATTCGTCAGTTACGTGGGATTTATGAGTTGTTATCGATCCAAAATAATTATGGAGTTTTGAATGACGCTTCAACAGCTAAACTTTCCCAACAAAAAACGAGATGAAACAAATGTCTTAACTGAAAGCCGTACCGCGAACGTAAAAATAGCGAAGCTCGACAAACTTCTCAGAGTTGGGGCAAACGCACGAGAACGGTCTTCTACTGCGAACTCCGTCAAGTGTTTGCATATCAATGTCGTATCTTGTCTGAACAAAATGGAGAATTTTCGAATGGTATACTATGGGTTACTGTCATCCATTGTTAATATAACAAAACCTCTCCGTCTGGCAGTTTTCAAGTACAAGGAAATCAATGCACCAGGCATAACTGTGATCTACCGTGGTGACCAGTGTAGGAAACTCTGCGGTGTACTGCTTGTGGAGACAGCCGGCTCAAGGCGTCCGCAGTATACGACCCTGTTCTTCGGGGCCCACCCGGAACTGTGGCACACTGTGCGTTTTGAAAACGCACACAATGGTCTGGCTGATGTGATCTGCCAAGCCCGTCCGCCTCGCTGGTCAATGATCACCAACTTATTGACGCGTACACAGGCTTACCTCTGTAGGGTTTCTACAGATCCTTACTCATGAGTGATTTCAATCGGCTCGATGTTGACTTTGCCGCCAGCAAGATTTGTGCTAAGTTTGCGTCATCTATACTTGGGTTGTACGATGCAATTACTTCTCACACAACCGAAAACATTGTAAGAGTCATGCAGTAAATAGCTCCGCAGAAACCTCCAGGTTTAGATCTTAGTCTAATCAGCGGATGTTGGAATGCACATGCACCACCCGGCAAATTGCTCCCGTTCAACTAATATGATCAATTCATGAACATTGTTATTTAAATCTTAGTTTTTATGACCACACAGAGGGATAATAGTGCACCGCTTTCTGGAGCAAACGGGTTGTCCACACAAGCCACGGACCAACCAATAGACGTGTTCATCCAATTGAACACTAGTAATTGGAACACAGTCGTTTATGCATTCAGTCGGTGCCGTGGGTTGACATGTGTGTGCGTTGTGCATACGTGCTGGCGATCTCACATAATGCATGTTGGTCACGATGCTAATCGTCGCGGGTCACTGAAATCGATTGGAGATAAGGATAAGCGTAAAAATACAATGACTTCTGTTTTAGAAAATTTCCTACACAAACCCGCCGAAACCTCACAAATGGATTAGGTCTGGAAATGAAATTTTATTATGTACAGTTTGGTGAGAATAAGTGCCTGATCCACTTGTGTACTCTACGGTTGTCCCCATCTTTGAACCTTTTTAATTCACGTGGTTCAAGTGTCCGTGTCTAAACACATGTTGGTTCCCACAGAAGAGTAGTTTTCGGTATTCGCTATTTACTATTCGATCACCACTTCGCTCACGTTGATAACAGCACCTATTCAGGTCATCCACTGGTTAAAGTTCTAGCTCGGATGGGTTTAAAATTAGATCGTTAAATTCATCAGAACAAAAGAGAAACGGTCAGCTAAATTTTTTGAACGTTGGCATGCTAAGAATAGATGGTTCAGTTCAACGAAGGGTGGGAAGAGCGCTGAAAATCCACACCGCTGACACTACAAACCGTAACAGATATTTCATAGGAAGTACGCTATCAGAATGACTAACCGACGAATTTTACTCAGAAGGCTGTACAGGCGATCAAAAACTGAAGGTTAAACCATCACCTGTAAATAATGATTGTACAAAGGCAATCCGATGACTGAAGTCATCTCGGGAAAGCTCCAAAAGTCAGTCGAAATAGCTTACCTTGTAGTTGTTTACATGTTACAGTTCAAAAACAAACTTATATATTCTACACTAAACTTTTGTCATATTGTCAGTCAATCTTCTGACTGGCTACGTGAATATCATCCTGCGTGGTTGAACAGTAATGTGACCGTTAATAAGTTGACCGACTCCAGACAGTTTGCTAGTATAGAAAAGGGATTATTCAGGTGACCTGCCGAGAATCCAAAAATCAATATAAGATGTCGAGGCTCGGAGTACTGATCGTTGCTGAAGCTTTTGCTATCTGATTGCGTGAACTTAACCATTGTGGTCAAAAGCTCGTGGAGACATTTATCCTCATATGCCTTACCATCAACTAAATTCACACGCACAGATCTTACTCATCAGTGATTATTTTCCTACTGACCCTGTCTACTATTATATTAAAGTTGTTTTGTCCTGTCAAGGTCATCATCACCCACCGGAAATTAGCTTTTTTCGCCACTTTGGACGCAATCCGTGTGCTAGCTTGGAAGTGATCGTTGGGATCTCGCGGAATTACCCAATTAGCTCTCATTCTCAAGCCCAGTATACGTAAGATGCTCGTTCTCACTGTGTAGTCAATGCGATAGAAGGCGTGTTTGGTGTTCTGTAACACGTGCCCTTCTCCTGTTTTGGTACGACCAGCCCGTGGACCCGCTTACATCCACACGTTTTGAGTTTCACAATCCTATGTTCAGGCTCAACTGGAATCGTGAATGAAGCTGAATAGCAAAAATGTTCGCTTGATTACCGTTAACGTGCCACAACATATTCCATCATCATCATCATCATCATCATCATCATCATCATCATCATCATCATCATCATCATCATCATCATCATCATCATCATCATCATCA